>JAQSVV010000632.1:0-73922 GCA_036375495.1 Agrotis segetum
CAGCGCGAAATTACAAACAAGCTCCCAGCAATTACAAACAGGGTGATAGAGACATGTTTCCAAAAACGACGGAACAATATTTATGTGTCAATCTCACGTAGAGCCACAATTTGTGTGCCATTGTATTTCAATTATAACAGAAATTACAATATTTAATCCCAATACACAAATCCCAGTTTAAGCCTCGCTGACACGTATTTGTTGGTAGCGCAAAAACACGTAACTGTTTTAAAATAGAAAACATTGAGCGACATATCCATTTTTTTGCATATCAATTTAAAATGTCGAATAGTGAAAACTGCGGTGAAAAAGTTTCATTCGAGGTGGACGACGGGGTCGGTAGGCTAACGAGTCCCAGTAGACAATGAGTTAATGAAAAAGTGATGCACGTAGATCAAGGTTGTCATTACTATGTAGCTCGACGTAGCACTGACACTACCTCGTCCAACTTATTAAAGTTTCAGCGGTTCATTGTCGGCTCGTACAGTCGTGCAGCATTGCGCTCATATTGAGCGCTTTACAAGTAATACCCACTTTGCATGCGCATTTCTGCTCAGACTGAATAAATTTCGTTTGTAGTGCACACTGATTCGACTGGTTTGATAAAAGTGTACTTTGTATATTAAATCGATCCGCACTTTCGTTATGAAGCTTCCATTTCCATTAAAGCCTGTAATATCGTTATGGATTGCCATATCGGATGTTTTAAAATTATTTTCACTTCAGTAGCTCAAACATGTAGGTTTTGCTGCCTGAAATCAGTGAGCAAAATGCGATTTTGCTCACTAGTGAGACAAAGTAGCTTTTTAATTTTTGTTTAAAAAAAAGCCGCGAATATCATATTCAGCCTTGAGTTAATCATACAATTCGAAACATTAACACTCTATCTCTTTCCCGCCAATAGAAAGAGAGAGAGACAAACACCAGCCCTTTCGAAGTTCCGATTTTGAATTTGGTCTCAAAGACAAACACGTTCGGAAAGTACTAACCACAGACTAGTACTAACCAAAGAAATGCAAAAAGATAATAATGTCTTCGAATGTATTTTATTGAATTTTTAACTTATTGCTGTATTTAAATGAAAATAAGCATTTACTGTAAATATTTATTTCTAGTTTCAATTTATGTTAAAAAATATTTTGAATAATAAAATATTATGGGTGCTATTTCCGAACACGCCTTAATTTAAAAATAAAAGAGCGGGAATAAAATTTCATGGCTGGCGTAAAGAGTTGAATAAGTTAAAAAAAAAAAATGCGTAAAACTAGCGACGAGAACAGTACTTATTTTAACATAACCATTTAAAACAACAAATTATTAATGCAGAATTAAATTTCCTAACTCGAACTAAATATCTGAAACCATACCATGTCTTCAATGAATGGAGACTTAACAAAGGGCGCAAGCAGTTTTTCGGAGACGGTTTTGCTATCTTATTTTTTAGATTTATCACAGACGAGACGATTATCTACAATGCGGAGTATTTACTTATTGTTGAAAGCTACTTTAAAAAAAAAAGTTATTTTAATCTATTCCTATTTATTATTTTATCTCCTAAAGTGTTTTCGCTGCTGAAGTGAAAAGTTATGTGTGTTACACGAGAGCAAAGTTTTTTGCATCTCGTGCCTTTGAATCTCTCGCCACACTCAGGATTCAACATTAGAATCACTCGCTACGCTCGTGATTCAATCCTTGAATCCTTCGCTTGCTCAAGATTCAAAATCAGCACTCGCAGCAAAAAACGACTTTGCTCTCTTGTTGCACAAATAACTATTGTGCAACAAGAGAGCAAAGTCGTTTTTTGCTGCGAGTGCTGATTTTGAATCTTGAGCAAGCGAAGGATTCAAGGATTGAATCACGAGCGTATAGCGAGTGATTCTAAAGTTGAATCCTGAGTGTAGCGAGAGATTCAAAGGCACGAGATGCAAAAAACTTTGCTCTCGTGTAACACACATAACTTTTCACTTCAGCAGCGAGAACACTTTAGGAGATAAAATAATAAATAGGAATAGATTAAAATAACTTTTTTTTTAAAGTAGCTTTCAACAATAAGTAAATACTCCGCACTGTAGATAATCGTCTCGTCTGTGATAAATCTAAAAAATAAGATAGCAACACCGTCTCCGAAAAACTGCTTGCGCCCTTTGTTAAGTCTCCATTCATTGAAGACATGGTATGGTTTCAGATATTTAGTTAGAGTTAGGTAATTCTGCATTAATAATTAATTTGTTGTTTTAAATGGTTATGTTAAAATAAGTACTGTTCTCGTCGCTAGTTTTACGCATATTTTTTTTTTTTTTAACTTATTCAACTCTTTACGCCAGCCATGAAATTTTATTCCCGCTCTTTTATTTTTAAATTAAGGCGTGTTCGGAAATAGCATCCATAATAATTTATTATTCAAAATATTTATAATTAACATAAATTGAAACTAGAAATAAATATTTACAGTAAATGCTTATTTTCATTTAAATACAGCAATAAGTTAAAAATTCAATAAAATACATTCGAAGACATTATTATCTTTTTGCATTTCTTTGGTTAGTACAAATTTCCGAACGTGTTTGTCTTTGAGACCAAATTCAAAATCGGAACTTCGAAAGGGCTGGTGTTTGTCTCTCTCTCTTTCTATTGGCGGGAAAGAGATAGAGTGTTAATGTTTCGAATTGTATGATTAACTCAAGGCTGAATATGATATTCGCGGCTTTTTTTAAAACAAAAATTAAAAAGCTACTTTGTCTCACTAGTGAGCAAAATCGCATTTTGCTCACTGATTTCAGGCAGCAAAACCTACATGTTTGAGCTACTGAAGTGAAAATAACTATTACTTGTTCGATTGCTATGGAAACGAAAAACGTAGGTATCTATTTTGGTTACTGAGGATCGACTTTAGTACTTAATTTTCATTACAGTAACAGTAGCGGGCTATTGTTATGAAAGAAGTTGGCGTTGCAAAGTAGTGTAGACTGAGAGCTGAGTTGTAGCCGAGTTGTGCATGGTCACGAGGAAAACACGCTGGCGTAGTGTACGCATGCGCCATGCGTGGCTGGCACGCTGGGGGATGGGGCCTCCTCCCCGCCTGCCACCTGCTAGCCTGCCGCCTGCCCCACACCTGCACTCCGCCGTGTTAAAACCTGCTATATTTCACGGTTTCCGACGAGTGTCATTTATGCCTCTGTTCTTTAACAATTTTGTGATTGAAAGTACTCGCATTCAGATTTTTTAAAGCATGTGGGATCCAACGGGAATAGTTTTTGGGATTCAACGGGAATAAAACGTTTTTCTTTTGTTGTGGGATTCAACGGGAATATATTTTAATTTTTTGTGGGATCCAACGGGAAAAATATTCAAGTGGGATTCAAAAGCGGGATCCAACGGGAATAATTCCAACCAAGTTATGGCCAATATTCATTATATTGTTCCTGTTACTGAATTATCCACAGTTTTGTTTATTCAGTGAACGTAAGCGTGGTGAACAAACGGAACAAAACACAGTATTGGTCTGTCCGGTTGTGTTCGGAGGCGCACGTTTTGAGAGTAAATAAAAAGCGAATAGATTTGAGGTGGCACACATTCAAAACAAATACCTCCTAGCTACTCGTATATATCAATAGTGTCGTATACTACATATGCTTGAGATATTTGGCATTGCTCCAGAGTTCGTGGGGAGCTCTACAAACGTTCCCTTAGTTGGTTATTCCCTCCTGTTGTCAAGAGTAACTTAAATTATGTGATAGTGTTTTGTTTTGTATGTTACGGTATTAAAGGAATGGTATTATAACAAAGGGCCTTGATGAATCCGATAACACATCAAAGGAGCATGTTGACTTTCGTTTCCTAATTTGTGAAAATTCCGATGTTTATACCAGTGTCGCTCTTTCATGCTCTAGTTTGGTTTTGAATACTTTGATTGACACTTTTTATTAAGAATAAGACCTGCAATTTTTCTATTTTGTCAATTTCTTTCCTTCTAGCGAGCGCTTTGTATTAAATTCGTTAATTTTAGTAGTTCTTTTACGTCAAACCATCCTTAAATATGGCAGTCATCATACAGAAACTTATTAAAGTAACATTAGATCGAGTAAAATGAAATACGACAGGTAGGTACATGCCTGATGTAATTATTTTAACGAGTTCGATAGGTATGGAGTATATTTTCCTAATCTCTCTGAACAACAGTCACCTACTCAATATTTAAAGGTTAGAGTGTAGGCGGGGGTCTAAAAGGTAAGCTTGATACTCGTAAATAACAAAAATAATACATTTAGTAGAACATTAATTTCATTTCATATAACAAGAAACTGACTGATGGCTGACCGAATGATTGATCAACGCACAGCTGAAATAATTAGGTCAGAAAGCATGGTATTTTGCTCATACGTTCCTTCGTTCCGAGATAAGTGAGCTCGGAAAACGGATTTTACGAATATCATCCCCTAAGGGGGTCAAAAATGGGATGAAAGGTTATAGATAAAATGAATCAAATTTCATCCGATTTATTTGAAACTTTGAATGTAGACTTATCAAAATCAACTAAAACAAATTCCGTGTTTCAAGATTTTTGGAAATTTTCACCCTTATGGGTCAAACCATTTGTGAAAATACGAAATCCTCGAGTGGAGTGCTAGTCAAATAAAAAAAGTAAAATGTTAATAAGACAAAATCTAAGGTCAATGTATTGTAATGTTCAGTTGTGTGTGAAAATACGCCCTAAATGGTGCCGCGGAATGGGATTACAGCAAACTGCGGATTTATACCGAGGATTTCGTGAAATCCCATCGGACAAAAAGGATACCGCATGACTACAGCAGCATTAGAGGCAATGTTTGATAATACGTGCTGTTTGTATTCTGATGTTGATAGCTTTTCGTTATGTAAGACCCTACTCTTAATGTTTTATTGGGCCGCTGACAAGTGGCTCCCCCTGCTTTATTCTATTAATACTCTTGGGTTCAAGTGATCGGCAGGGATTTAAATAATTTGGCGTGCATATTTTCACTTAATTATTAAAAGTTTTTTTTTAACAAATAATAATTTTACATAATTTATCTATGGCTTTTCTTTAGTTTTAGAGCAGAAGAATTAATAATCATTGATTAATAACGAATGTTTTACCAAGCTACGCTCGTTATAACATTGTGAACTACACAAACTCTACATAATATAATTTAATATAAAGTTTTGGCAAAGTGTGAAGTGGCGATTCTGAATTTAATTATTTAATGCTCACTTTTTTATTTAGTTATTGTAATTAATGTGTGTTCTTTATAATTAAAAGGTGAAGGTTACTAATGTGATATTTTATTTATTTTTCATGCTAACCAAACAGTCGCGCTCAAATGTAAGTATAACCAATTCTAATAGTACTAATAATTACTTATCTTATTTTAACACTTAATAAGTATTTCGAAGTATCTTTTCCGGTACCTATGTATTTTTAGTAGACTAGAGGTTCTACTATATAATTAAAACATGCTGGTGCATACTATAAAATATGTATCAGCTAACTCAGTCTACCCGCCATAAAATCACAACGTAAAAGTCGCTGCAAACCGCACACTGTTCCTACGACGTGATATGCGGATTCTCTGCCATGTACCTTGTAGCGTGTGTAAACTAGTGAAACGTTTCGCACACGAGAGAAAAAGTGGGCACTATCCTTTGACATAAACAGCCGCGACAGCATACTGGATTCACCATCCCCCCCCTGTTACCGTTTATCAAGCCGTATTTGCGTGAAACTCAACAATACTTTTGACTACACAACGTTTTGTTTCACAACTGAAACCCTCATGTCGGTTCATGCATTTCATATTATGTATGCTCATGTTTAACAGGATTACCCAAGTAGGTCTGTATTTTATACGAAAATTTACGATGATTTTCACGAGAGATTTCCAAAATTCAACTAGAAACTAACATCCATTTCACATTTGCGTGCTTAATTAATTCTTGCGGTTTAATACCCCTCAAGTACACTTCAGATAGCTTAATAATTTGATAGTTTTGCCAAAAGGCCTTCAGACAAACAGTACTTGACTTGGTAATGGGTAGTTGGAATCCCTTTGACATTGACATTGTGGTTTTTCAGATACGGACAACCAGCGAGTGATAATTCACGTGAAGGATGTTAACGATGAGCCTCCTTACTTCATCAACCGGCCGCTGCCGATGCAGACGGTGGTGCAGCTTAACGCAGCTCCGAATACCCCAGTCTTCACTCTACAAGCCAGGGATCCTGACACAGACCACAATATCCATTATTTCATCGTCAGAGACAGAACTGGAGGCAGATTCGAGGTGGATGAGCGGTCTGGCGTGGTGCGCACGAGAGGCACCGACCCTTTCCAGCTCGATATGGAATACGTGCTGTACGTCAAGGCTGAGGATCAGGTCAGTGTCTGAAAATTTCATATAGTAGTTACTTAAGACGATCGTCTACCGAGCGCTCGTCCATACAAAAAGAGAAAATGTTTTTCTCCCCCTAGATGTTATCCAATCTCAATGATTTTTTAGAATGCATCTGACACAGTAAAAAACTAGGTTTAAAGGTTTTCTTTTTTTCAAAATTTATAATAGTTTGAAAGTTACATGCGCCTAAAAGTTACTATTTTTATGACAAAATCTTCATTGAAGTAAAACCTTTGTATTTAAAAAACAAAGAAGCTTAAGAAAAAAAGCAAAACCTACAAACCTAGTATATAATATGCTGAAACGATTGACACCACAATCTAAGAGATTGGTTGTGATTTAGTATGTGAAAAACGTTTTCTCCCGAGAAACAATTTCATATAAAAAATACTTACAGTCCGTCGCGAGCTGCAACGCTCTGTATCGCACGATCGGGGTTTTTTCAACGCGTGAGAGGGACAGTAGGAGTTTTTCTAAATATGTACCTATCAGGCCCGAAGCCACCTAACATGCCGATTCCTATCGGGTTGCCTTTCGAAATATAGCAAATACTAGCATCTATGATTTTCATTTATCATAAACAAAATATGAAAAAACAATCAAAAAAATAAATAAACGCCTACCATTTTTTTCCGCGCAATCAATTTCAACTCGCGCCAAACAGACAAAGATTGTAAGCCGCAAGGCGAATCCGGAATTCAGTTCATAAAATTCAAAGTTTCTCTTGTGGCGATCGTGAGCTTGAGGCCACATAACACCGCTAGTTTAAGGACGCTCGGAAGCCGAACATTACCGGCTTATGATAAGGATAGAAATATGAAATGCGTACGCCAGAACGAGACGGAATGATACTGGACTTCGTAATTCGTTTAGATAGTATTCTTTGGATGACAGATTCACATTAGTTTTGGTTCGTGCTTATTTTTTTTGCATTTATTGTTTTCACCTGTCCATTTGCATTTGATTTGATATTATTGTTGAAATTAATAAGTTTTGCGTAGTTAGCGCATTAATAACAAAGTTAGTTCGGTTCAATGGTATTGTTTGGTAAGTGTTCAGTGTTCACCGTAATGTTAGTTTCGAAGTTTTAACTAGATGGCGTTGTGCAATTACAACACAATCCTGAATCGCGGTGTTAAGGTGTGTAGGCGATTAGTATAAGGTTTTGTGAACATGATTTACGGAAATTGTTAATAATTGATTAACCGACTACAAATAAAATATTAAGGAGGTTACTCCGGTTACTCAATTTATTCGTCCTTAATTAAAATACGTTAAATTCGTTTATTATTTGTTCGCGGCACAACTTCATCGTTTATGAACTAGTCTTGGGCATTCTAGTTCACTACTGAGAGCGCTCAATCTAGTTCGGCTCTCTTAAACGAACTAGTTCGTTCTTCTAGTTCGTTAGTTCCTAGCTCGTAATAGAGACAGACCGATCAAGAGCGATCAAATCGTTCGCTCGCAAAGAGATGTCAGATTTAGTTTGTCTTTGTTCGCTCGTTTTAATACGGTTCCTGCTGCATGCGACAATTTGTGTAAAATGTACGAAACGGAATGCGCGCATGATCGGTGAGCGAACGGGAGTATTATAGAGTAGTGCTGTCCCGCTCCCGTGCAACGATCATAGATCAGTCGATCTCTTTCATTCTGTCCGAACTACTGAACTAGGGAGCGGAAAATGTGGGAGCTAGATCACTAGTTCATCTGTGGGAGCAGTTCTTTCGAACTAGTTCGTTCGCGAACTACACAAGACTATTATGAACCGATTTTGATGATTCTTTTTTTGTTCGAAAGAAGATGTTTTAATGGTGGAAACTTGATATGTGGAAATCAGGGTTTGATGGTAGAAGACCAGAGAAATCGAGTGAAACTTTCAAAAATGAGGACTAGTGAAATGGGGCGACTAGTATGTTTGTAAGTTTTTTCATTAAGTTTTGGTCCGGGTTCCCTTTCATGAATTTTTGCCCTACGCCACTGGTACCTATTTTTTGAAATGGCAGCAGCTATTCTATCCTCTTAAGGATTCCTGCGAACCACCCACTAATTAAAACAATTATCGGCGAAACAGTGGTGAGTCTGATTATAGTAAATGAAAATTAATATTCGCAGTGATGGCTTGGACTCGTTAAAATTGAAATGCTGTGATTATTTCTTTGTTTATTAGTTGATGATTACTCTGAATTGAATGAATAAACAAAATATATCGGTATATTTCAATATGTTCAGTATTTTTCAGATCATTATAGATTTCGACTAGCTACTGTAAGAAAATAATCGGAAAAAGGGAATTTAATCAACTATAGAAAAATGAAAAACGTTTAAACATTTTAAAATCATGGGCACTCAAAAGAAAAGTAAATTGCTAAATATCTTTCAAATTGGTGGACACGATTCAAATGTGCGATGCGTCTAAATCTCGTGTTCTTTTCCAAGCGTAGTTTTATTTATCCGTTCATTTTCCACCGATTTTGTTTACTACGAGATGGCATAAAGATTTGATTCTCAATGGGTCAATAAAAATACGCTTTTTATTTTTTACTTTTCTTCGTACGTATATGGACTACAGATCTTAAAACTTGGAATATAGTAATTGACTATATGATATAAATTCTCACAAAGTTGAAAACACGATTCATTGAAATTTTCTCGATACAAAAAAAATGCAAAGTTAGGTCTATATTTTTTCTTTTTTGGACTTTATGGCATAACTACTATGAGTTATGGAAAAGATGTTACTTTAAATTGTAGAGAATACCACTATCTAAATTCTGTAAAGACAGTTTTTCAATTAATAACAATTTTAATTCATAAAAAGACGTCAATATGTTTGGGCACATACGCCGTTTTATTCTGAGCACACATTCACTATCGTCCTCTCATCTTTTGCCTTTTACAAGTAGTGTCATCACTTTCGTTCCTTGACGAATCAGTCAGCCAGCGTGGCTCTTACAGGCTAGACCTGTGACACTTTTTTTCAGATCGCGGCTGTCAGATCTCGTAATAATAAAATTGGTAATGGATAAAAAGATCGAGAAAATACAAACGAATGATACGTAGGCTTATAGATTATTCAAAACTATGTTTCGATGTGTTCAATGGGACGTGATTGTAAACGGACATGACTGTAAATAAGTCACGTAAACTTTTTTTTTTCAATAACAAATTATTTTCATTAATAAATCAAGAATAAAATAAACCAAACTTACTGAAACTCATCGCAGGAAATTCCTGACGACCCTTACAGAGCAAACAAGGGAAATGATAGAATACGTATGATTCTATACATTACGAATTGTTCCTATCAATATAATAAATTACTCACAGTGATATTATATCAATGCTATCGTGATATCGTACTATTGTTGTCGGATGGTTCCTCTGTGTCCATCGCCCTCCCATATAATATTTATGCATCTAAATACAATTTCACATGAACTAATGATAAATGCACTGCAGTCAACAATTTGAGACAGTATTATGTAACTGAAAACAACTTCTAATCGTATCAAACTGCGATATAGGATAAGAAGCACTTCACTTTTATTATTATTAATTTAGTTTCGTCACAGATTTTAACAATTTCGAAGAAACAGGAATAAAATAAATTAAATGAAAACTGCTGTTGTCATTTTGAATACTTCAAAATTACTTGTCAACTACAAATAAGGCATAGCACCCAACCGACCATTTGGGCGTTTAAAACCGGTTTTTTGAACCAATTCCAAATGGTCCACATTGCATGATTTAAATATCGCCTATAGTATAATGCTGCGACTATGATGAAAAATTGGTGGTCATTGCTGTCTCACCGCGTGTTCGGTACAAGTTGCTTCTCGCTCTTTTGATTGCTTTGGAGTATAAAAGATCAGTACTGGGCTCATGCTTTTGGAGTCGATAGATTATATCTCTAAAGGTTTCATTTATCAGAAAAGTGATATTAAAACCTTGTCCCAAAAAAATACTGTGGATAAGATATTATAGAATGAAGATTTATTTATAAAGAGGTTCTGACATTAAACTGTTCTACTATACCTGTACCTCATATGAGTAAAAAACTACTAAATCCACGCCGCTGCTCGACTAATGTCCATTTTACGCGGCGCTTGTGTCTGTCATTACATCGAAATGCATCAAAAATTAATACAAACACCAGATGGTGGAGGACAGGGCGTCAAGCATCCTTAGCTTTCCACTCTCGAACATATAAAGATATCACGCAACTAGCTTTGTGAACGCACGATAGTAAAAGGAGCGTGTGTTTGGGGCTTTATTTAGCGTGTTAAAATAATCGAATGAGTCCTCCTACCCAGAGCAGGGCGGGAGGGACTGTCAGACTCGGAATACTTACTAAAATCTACGATTTATTTCAATAGCCTTTTACGTTCTGGGGTCACGGTATTGTATTCGTTTGTCTGCGACCCAGGTAGACCCTCTAAGGGGGAGCCCCGTTATTGTGCTGTCACATTTTCCGGCGCGCGTGGAACACAACGCACACGCCCATACCCGTGCGCGCGTGTGTTTGGGGCTTAACGATAATTGGGTATTGTCACTTTCGTAAGGTATGCCAATTATCATTAATTTTCTACCAAAATAGTAGTTTTGTTCGTAATCTCGGGACATCAAAATGTTATAAAATAAATTTAAGACTGTGAATGATAAAAATATTCACAAAATATTAATCCACATCAATAAAGATTTCTATCATTTTGTTTTGGTAAATGTTTCGACATCCTTATATTAAAATATTTCTACTAGAGTAATACATGTATTTTGCGTAAAGGGAACACTTTATGAAATGTCGAAGTTGACGAAATGAAATACATAAAACTTTGGATTGCGTTAATTTTGCGATAATGGCGCCTGCTGGTGGCGGTGCGTGGCAACTTTTCCGACTCATCAAACGATGGTTTCGCTTTGCCGTACGCCCTTTTCTCGTTGTCCACAATGTTCACATATCGTACCGAGGTTGATTCGATTTTATTGCCACTTTTTCGCGGAAGGAAACCACACTTGCTTGACCTAATTAAGTAATTTAATATTTTATGCACATGGCACAAAATTATGAGTCATGCACTCTCCATCATACTTTGTGGTTAAGCTTTATGAACGGCACCTTTTGAAGTACCAAGTTTTTAGTTTAACTGAATAGTTTTACTAATTTACTTTTATCGATAAAATAAATTTCTCGGAAACTTGAACACTTTTCCTCTGTGGAAAACTTTGTTGTAACTGAAACGGGTTTATCGGTTAAAAAATATCTACCTTACTGAAGGATAAAATGAATATAAAATTGGAAACATAATACCTACCAATAATGTTAAGAGGTCTTTGAGTGGCGTAGCAACTCAGGCTTCGTTAAAGGCGATGAAAATACCTATATACTTAAGGGTCAGTAAAGACCTAGACGCGACGCGACGATACCTACTGGAAATTCGCATCTTTTCGTGTAGTAAATAAAGTTCGATTTTGAGAAGCTCTATTGAAATGTGTAATGTCTCGGTGTGTATTTACCCTATGATGACTGGAATGTTGGCAGGTACTTGATAACAAGCTAGGTAACAGTTCAAACTTTGGTAATTTGTATTGGGGACAGGATTGTAATTATACCTTCATGTCGCTTCCTCCTCTGTATCAGGAAGGAAATGTTGTTATTTGTTATCCCCTGAGATATCTCGCTGCGAGTTTCAGAGAAAATCTAATGCGTGTTATGTACCTTCTTGTATCGCGTAGTTTATATATTACAAGCTGGGAATTATCCCAAAATCTCGTTTATTAAAACAAAACACTTGTATTCAAATCTCTATTGATTTAACCGCACTCAGAAGACACTTTAATTCACTTCGATTTGCTTCATTCGTAGTCAAATAACAGACTGATTCTACGGGTTTGTTTCGCGCAGTTCAATCTCGTTGAGATTCTGTGCTGCATAATCCTGTGGGAAATCCTGTGGTGGGCAGTAAGGGGCCTCTATGGGGTACGAACCTCAACTTTGGGCTTCGCTGGGGCAGGACAGCAAGGTACCTGAATGATATTGACCCGTAGGGCCAATATCATTCAGGTATCCAATATCAACGTGATATTTATACACCGACTGGTCATAGTTGACAACAAGTTTGACTGGCCTGTTGGTCTAGTGGTTAGTGACCCTGACTGCTATGCCGGAGGTCGTGGGTTCGATTCTCACCCAGGACAAATGTTTGTGTGATGAGCACAATCATTTGTTCTGTGTCTGGGTGCAATTTATCTATAATATGTATGTATTTAGAAATATATACGTATGTTTATCAGTTGTCTAGTACCCATAACACAAGCTCTGCTTAGCTTGGGACTAGATGGCGTTGTGTGATAGTTGTGGAATATTATTATTATAGTAGAAGCTTCCAGAATAGAGTAGAATTTCCTGAAAACTCCTTAGACTTCACAATTTCATTGAAGAACGATCCAGATCATTTACGGTACTCTTAATCTATATATATAAAAGAACAGGGGTTTTTCTTTTGACACGACTACAGCCGAAACCGCTAAACGCAGAAACTTGAATTTTGGACAGCATTTGCAGTCTACCATGTAGATTGGCAATAAGACGGGATTTTGCGAAAATCCTCCTCTAAGGGGGTGAAAAGGGGTGAAAACGTTTGTATGAAAAATCTTATTCCCTGGGTTTAAAAACTTGAAACTTACCACGAATGAGAACACAAGTAAATAAATAAGATTAGCACCATTATTTTTTTTAAACTACCCTCCATTGGTAATCTAGAGGTTGTTAAAGTTTGTATGGAAAAATCATAACGCGTGAGCTGATGAATTTGAAAATCAGTATTTATGTACTAGATAAGAATTAATCAAACACGTGTTTTTGGATTTTTCGAAAATCACCCCCCAAGTTGGTGAAAAGGGGTATTCAAGTTTTAAAGAGAGAATATTAAACCACTCAACGTAGAACTCTGAATTTTTTATGGTAGTTGCAATTTATTATGTAGATAAGCACTATGAAAGGATTTTGCGAAAATCGACCTCTAAGGGGGTGAAAAGGAGTGAAAACCTTTGTATGTAAAATCTTACTTCTTGGGTTTATAAACTTGAAACTTGGTACGAATATGAGTATAAGTAAATAAAAAAGACGGGCGTTATTACTTTTTTTAAAACTACCCTCCATTTTTAGGTTTTCCGAAAATCACTCCCTACATTTTGAAAAGGGTTGATTAAGTTTTAAGGGAAGAATTTACTTGTTTGTATTGAATAGGCCCTGAAACTACTATAGATTTTCCAAAAGTATCCTATACTATAAGGAGGGTGAGCGCGAATTAAATTCACTGAGTTCGAAGTTAAAAACACGCGCAGACGAAGTCGCGGGCAAAGTGCTAGTATTCTGTAAATGTCTGAAATAATTTTAACATTCTTATATAATTAAAATACCTAGGTCCCTAGTTGGGTACATTTACTATGGGCTGTAAATAGACTTTTCTCGTCCTTTTGGCATTTCGAAATTAGATGAGAGTTAAAATTTTTAGAAAATATTACGCCCCTACAAAATAATTTCTTAACGGATGAAAGAGCAACATGAGGCAGAGCATATTAATTAGGTCGAGATTATACCTACTTGAGGTTTTCACGTTTCAGTAAGTGGAATAACCAAATTTTATTAATATACGAATGCAGCTAAACATAAAAATGTTGATATTGTTACGTCGATCGAATTGCGAGACCTATCTATGAGCTTCTCGAAAGTTCCACAAGGTTCTCGACAATTCTACTCAAGTTCGGTCAGGAAATTTCTAGAAAGTTCTACCCTGTTCTAGATGTTTCGAGATGGTTCTAGAATGTTCCAGAAGGTATGGGAACATGTCGAAGTCAAAGGATGTTTCCAGAACATTCGACCACCTTCTAGAAACATCTAGTGGGTCCGGCCGAGGTATAAAAAGGGGCGCCGATCGGCGACTGAGTCAGTCTAGTTTTGACTACGATCGAGGCGACTCGAAGTGAAATACAAGCGATATCTAAGTGAGTTCTACGTGTGATTAAGAGTGCGTATAAGTGTTAAAGTGTTGAGTAGTGTTTTGTGATTGTTTTAATTTGTGATTTGTCTGTGAATAAAGTTGTATTTGGTTATAATTGGTGTAATTAATTTATCCCAATACCCAGCTCGTAACATTTGGTGTCAGAAGTGAGGGATAAAATGCCGATTTTACCAAAGGACGACACGGACGGTATTCGTACCAGGAGTCAGCGCCAGCAAGACATGGACCAGAGGCGGTTTGGAGGTTCCCCGATACAGACGCCGGGTGGTGCTCAGCCTACGACGGAACCAGCCGCTGGTCCATCTGCAGTCTCTTCAGCACCAGTGGGTCCAGACCTGTCTGCGCTTATGGCGCTGCTGCAGGAACAGGCTCGCCGCCAGGAGGAGCAGGCTCGACGCCTGGAAGAGCAGCTACAAAAGGACAAGGAGGAGCAGGCTCGCCGCCAGGAGGAGCAGGCTCGACGCCTGGAAGAGCAGCTACAAAAGGACAAGGAGGAGCAAGCTCGCCGCCAGGAGGAGCAGGCTCGCCGCCTGGAAGAACAGCTACAAAAGGATAAGGAGGAGCAGGCCCGACGCCAAGAGGAGCAGGCCCGCCGCCAGGAGGAGCAGTCTCGCCGCCTGGAAGAACAGTTACAAAAGGATAAGGAGGAGCAGGCCCGCCGCCAGGAGGAGCAAATGTTCCTGATAAAAGACCTGCACTCGAGATTTGGCAAGGAGCTCAAAGTGGTTAAAGAGCAAGTCAATCAGCACGAGAATCGCATCTCGGAAGCTGAGGTCCAAATTGCCGGAGTGAAGAAGGCTTTGGGTGAACTTCGGTCTGGAGACGGGGTTGTGTGTCCAGTGATTGCTGCACCTTCGGCACGAGGGTTTAAGGTGCCACCATTCGACGGAACATCTTCATGGTCGGCATACAGGATGCAGTTTGAGGCCGTTATGAAGGCGAATGGGTGGACGAAAGAGCAAGCAATGACGGCGCTCACCTTAGGCCTACGAGACCAGGCCCTGACCGTACTTGAGGCTCTTGGCAAGGATGTGACTTACGATCAGCTGCTGGAAGCGTTGGAATCCAGGTACGGCGACGCGCACTTGGAGCACGTATTTCGCGCTAAGCTAAAGGATCGTGTTCAACGTAGTGCTGAGAGCCTACAGCAGTGGGCTCTGGAAATTGAAAAGATGGTCCGAAAGGCATACCAGTCTGCTCCTGCCCTGATCAATGGTAATCTCGTACAGGCATTCGTCGACGGAATACGTGACTTGGAAGTCAGAGCCGCCGTAAGACTTGGGCATCACGAAACATTAAAGGATGCCTTGGCTCATGCGTTGGAAGTAGAAGCAGTGAGGCAAGATCATCGCACGCATCGCGTCAGAGAAGTAGTGGAATCACCTGTACGCGACCGACCACAAGGGTACAGTCCCAGGTGCTATACTTGTGGGGAAAAAGGTCATCTTCGGTCCAGCTGCCCCAAGCGAAATACAGCAAGAGAAGATCAATCCCAGCAGGGAAGAGGGGCCGATAAGACTGCCCAGCAACAGCAGGGAAACGAGTAAACGCCAGGACTGAGGGGCGGGTGCTGGCTGGTATGGAAAGAGCCCCGAGGATCTCGATCTCACAGGCCCATGACGGAAACAGCCTGATCATCAAAGGCGAAGTCAACGGAAAACCATGCAAATTGACACTCGATACAGGAGCTTCTCACACGGTCGTCAATTCAAATCTAGCAAGTCGGTTCCTTGGGGACTTCTTCAACAACCACGACCGCATACAATTACTGACAGCTACCGGTCAGCACATAACCGTCCGAGGCAAGAAGGAGGTGAAGTTAAAACTAGGTCATAAAGCATATTGGCATAATGTCATCGTGGCTGACATAGTAGACGATTGCATCTTGGGCTTGGACTTTATGCGGAAATATCGTTGTGAGATCGATGTTGATCGAGGAGTGTTGAAATGTGGTAAAGAAGAGATCTTTATGGAAAATACACCGTCAGAAAAAGTGCTTCGCTTGAAATTTGACGTGTCAACACTTCTGGAAAACTGTGATCTAACTGGAGTAGAAATGGATAAGGCTAAGAAAACGTTACTCCAGTATGCTGACATGTTCTCTACAGATGATGCTGACATAGGGAGAACAGGGCTGGTTCAGCACAAAATTAACACTGGCAATGAGTTACCAATCCGACAACGACCAAGAAGGGTGCCGGTTGCTTGCGAAAAGGAAGTGAAGGAGATGATTGAGCGCATGGTGAAGAACAGTTTTATAGAGCCTTCATCTAGCCCGTGGTGTTCTCCTGTGGTCCTAGTGAAGAAAAAGGACGGCAACACGCGGTTTTGTGTGGACTATCGACGGTTAAACGACGTCACGAAAAAAGACAGTTACCCACTGCCTAGGATCGATGACACATTGGATACGCTGACAGGAATGAGGTGGTTCACAACGTTAGACCTGAAAAGCGGCTACTGGCAAGTGGAAATAGACCCTAAAGACAAAGAGAAAACTGCATTTTCCACAGGAAAGGGTCTATGGCAGTTTAAAGTCATGCCATTTGGATTGTGCAATGCTCCTGCGACATTTGAAAGGCTGATGGAGCAAGTACTTGCTGGATTGATCGGAGATGCATGTCTTGTCTATTTGGATGACGTCATCATCGTGGGCCGAACATTTGAAGATCACCTTCAAAACCTAGTTAAAGTGCTGTCGAAAATCCGGATGGCAAATCTTAAGTTAAGTCCGGAAAAGTGTTCATTTTTCAGGAGACAAGTGAACTTTTTAGGACACGTAGTTTCGGAGGAAGGTGTTCAGACAGACCCGGAGAAAATCGTCGCTGTCAAGGAATGGCCAGTTCCGAAAGACAAGACGGAGGTCAGAGCATTTTTAGGTTTATGCTCCTACTATCGACGGTTCGTCAAGAATTTTGCTGACATTGCAAAACCCCTACACAAACTTACTGAGGAGAAGCAACAATTCTGTTGGGACGAGAACTGTGACATCGCATTCCAGGAATTAAAGAAGCGTCTATGCAATTCACCTATTCTTGACTATCCTGACACTGAAAATGACTTCATAGTTGACACAGACGCAAGTAATACTGGAATTGGTGGGGTGTTGTCTCAACGGAAAGGAAATCAGGAAGTTGTTATAGCTTACTACAGCAAATCTCTATCGAAACCGGAAAGAAATTACTGCGTTACGAGAAGGGAATTACTTGCCGTAGTAAAGACTTTGCAGCATTTCAGTAAGTATCTGCTGGGACGAAAATTCTTATTGCGAACGGACCATGCCGCATTAAAGTGGCTATTGCAATTCAAGAATCCAGAGGGACAGGTGGCGAGGTGGATTGAGCTACTACAAGAGTTTGACTTCGTAACTGAACATCGCAGTGGGAGGGCACATGGTAACGCAGATGCACTGTCTAGGAGACCTTGCCCTGAAGACTGTAAGCACTGCAACAGGCAAGAGGCCAAGGAGGTAGTGCCTGTAAGAATGCTAAGAACGGATCTCAGTAACGAATGGAAGGAAACCTTACAGCATGCTCAGCAAAATGACGCAGACATAAAACCAATTTTTGACTGGATTAAAGCTGGTGCTCCTAAACCCAAGTGGAGTGATGTAGCTGCGATGAGTTCCATCACTAAGAGTTATTGGGCGCAATGGAACAGCTTGGTTGTCCAGGAAGGAGTCTTGTGCCGTAAATGGGAAAACGCTCGGGGAGACAACTGTCACTTACAAATGGTTGTCCCCAGAGCCAAAGTACCGGATGTGTTGCGGCTCTACCACGACGGATGTTCAGGTGGACATATGGGTGTAAAAAGGACCCTACTGAAAATACGTGAGCGATTTTACTGGATCCATTGTCGTGAAGATGTGGAGGACTGGTGTCGGAAATGTACCAGTTGTGCGGCTGTGAAGGGACCCCAGACACGCAGCAGAGGTGCTTTGCAGATATACAACGTTGGAGCCCCGTGGGAACGGATAGCACTAGACGTGGCAGGACCATTTCCAGAAAGTGAAAACGGGAACAAGTACTTCATGGTTGTCATGGATTACTTCACAAAGTGGCCAGAAGTCTTCGCCATTCCTAACCAGGAAGCTACAACAGTCGCAGATAAATTGGTTCAGGAGGTCTTCTGTCGTTTTGGAGTACCCTTGGAAATACACAGCGACCAAGGAAGGAATTTTGAATCACAAGTATTCCAGGAGACTTGTCGGCTGATGGGTACTCACAAGACTAGAACGACTTCCTACCATCCACAATCTGATGGAATGGTGGAGCGTTTCAACCAAACGTTGGAGAGATATCTGGCAAAGGTTGTGGATAGCAGGCAAAGAGATTGGGATAAGCACATACAGCCATTTCTTCTGTCATACCGTAGTGCAGTTCACGAAAGTACAGCTGTGACACCAGCCTTCGCGAACTTTGGAAGGGAATTACGGTTGCCTGCTGATTTAATCACCGGAACCCCTCCTGATGTTCCACGCAGTGTAACTGATTATGCAAATGACTTGCGTAACAAGTTGAATGATGTGTATGAGCATATCAGACAATCCGGCCAACAAATGTCTGAGAAGATGAAGACTCGATACGACCGGAAGACAAACAATGGAGGTTTCGACGAGGGGTCACTTGTGTGGTTGCATAACCCAGTGCGTAGCAAAGGGAAGTCTCCTAAATTACAAGCAAAATGGGAAGGACCATACCGAGTCGTGACCAGGATTAACGACGTCACCTACCGGATACAAAAGGGTCTACGTGGCGCGCCCAAGATTGTCCATGTTGACCGTTTGGCGCGATACAACGGGACTAACGATGCTCGGGACGAGCATGTCTAAGGAGGGGGCAGTGTTACGTCGATCGAATTGCGAGACCTATCTATGAGCTTCTCGAAAGTTCCACAAGGTTCTCGACAATTCTACTCAAGTTCGGTCAGGAAATTTCTAGAAAGTTCTACCCTGTTCTAGATGTTTCGAGATGGTTCTAGAATGTTCCAGAAGGTATGGGAACATGTCGAAGTCAAAGGATGTTTCCAGAACATTCGACCACCTTCTAGAAACATCTAGTGGGTCCGGCCGAGGTATAAAAAGGGGCGCCGATCGGCGACTGAGTCAGTCTAGTTTTGACTACGATCGAGGCGACTCGAAGTGAAATACAAGCGATATCTAAGTGAGTTCTACGTGTGATTAAGAGTGCGTATAAGTGTTAAAGTGTTGAGTAGTGTTTTGTGATTGTTTTAATTTGTGATTTGTCTGTGAATAAAGTTGTATTTGGTTATAATTGGTGTAATTAATTTATCCCAATACCCAGCTCGTAACAATATTGATACTCACAAATCTCAGATCATAAAAATTCAAAACTTAGAAAAGCGTTTTCAACCAAAAAGTGCCCTTTTATTGTGATAGGTATTTGCTCTGCAGTTTCGAATTATTTCTCGCCATTTTTATTAGACACTAGCTGACCCGGCGAACTCCGTACCGCCTGAGGAACAATTAAAAAAAACCTTTTAAACCTTCCCTGGACTTTCCAAAATAATTCAAAACCAAAATCAGCCAAATCGGCCCAGCCGTTCTCGAGTTTTAATCAGACTAACGAACAACAATTCATTTTTATTTATAAAAATGAAGATGAAGATTATTCCATTGCTATAATTTGCTGTTTCCAGAACGGTCGTGTCGATGAGAGGAGGTTCCAGTCGACGCCTGAGGAGCGCCTCAGCATTGTTGGCGGCAAGCGAGCTCCCCAGTTCTATCTGCCTAGCTATGAAGCAGAAATTGCCGAGAACCAGAAGAAGGATTCAGAGTAAGATTGATTATATATCATACTACTTTTTATGTTTTTCCATAGCGTGCATTCATCATCATCATCATATCACCTCCCCTCCCCTATAGACTTCTAATAGGACCGGTTGGAAATAGCTTGCATCCAGTGTGATCCTGTGATCTTCCTAAGATCGCAAGCGTGTGAAGCGTGCATTCCGCTGACTGCGAATTGATTTATTGATAAAATAGGATTAATTACGGTAATATGAAGTGTTCAAATAAGATGAATCTTTAAAAAATCTTTCAAAAAACCGAGAGTAGATAATTATTTCGAGTCAACGAGACACTATTTTTTTTATAGATGGGTAATTTGTGAAAGAAAAGTACGCATTAGTATTTTCCTTAAAAGTTTTAACACAATAAAGTATCTGTTCTTTAGACGAAAAAATGAAAGGAAATAAACATAACAATGTTATGGGCAGATTTATAGGTGCGGATTCCACCATTATCATACTAAAGCGAAAACAAATCACCGCTTGTATTTGTTTACTTTACCGACAAGTTGTGAATAAAGTGTAATAGATTACTCGGCCTTGGTAGTCGATGGGTTAGCATGGATTACAGATTTGTCTCTTGTTATTTTATTTGTTAGTTTCAATAAACAAGTTCAGTATCTGTCAACAACTCTGTTTTTTGGGATGATTTATTCAGTAAAGTTAGTGTTTGTTTAAGCTTTTGTTCAAGTTCTTACATCGCACCTAAATAAATAATAAATAGCAGCCCTATTGGGGATTATCCATTTCGTATTTAATGTAAACGTTTCTGAAGTCAAAACTGCTCAAGCCGCGTAAGTACCTAGGTACTTTATTTTGTTGGATATTGATTGAGGTTCAGAGGTAAAGACTCCTTGCCCACGGCGGCTTTTGGCAGTGGCGTACCGAAACCGAATTTAGGAGGGGGTAAGACGCATCAGCGTGGCCCTTTTCTTTCAGGACCATAAAATATGACTAGCCTCCGCTGCACGCGCGAGAGATTGTTGTAAGATGACCTGGATGGATACCCCAAGTCATCTTTACCAAATGTGTGCTTTGCGAGGCCTTTTAGACTCTTATGATTTTTTTTTCTCTGAGCGCGAGGCCCCTTCAGGTGCGAGCCCCCGCCTAACTACGCCACTGGCTTTTGGTAGCGATGCTACTTACCACGCGTCTGTATCGATACTGAATTAGCTCCTTAGAACAGAATTTGACGCAAGTCTTCGATACCTTACGACTTTTACGTCGCGTTGTGTACGAAGGGCGTTAGGCCGCTATCCCACTGGCTTTTTACAAGCGGTAGCGTCTCTTCAACGTCGCAGCGGAGCGTGTTGCGCTGCGACAACGCGACGTTTTTGTCGCGTCGTCGAGCGTCTGCACAACATTGATTGTTTGCTTTTGATTTGTTGCTCGTATTCGATACGAATAAGGATCACTCACATTTAGTAATTTGTTCAGAATTTGTATAGAATAAAATGATAAAGATGTATTTTGGATTATTACAAACTTCGCCTTGCCGTCTTAACAACACTCTTTTCCTTTTAGAGACTCGTATTTCTTCATTAAATACTTGCTTTTGTCGTTTTACGAAAGAAATAGGAAAAACGATCCTCTATTGATCAATTATTTGAAGTCGTACAACAAACACGCGAAAGACTCGCTCTATGAACCCAACATGTTGCTCTTTGATTCGTCCCAAATTAATGCTGCGATCGCGTTGACACATTCAATTGTGGAAATTTCACTAGCAGCCAAATGTCCGTTTTATAACAAAAACTAGGTCAGTGCGATGTTCATCCCGCCGTATGATTGGAATAAACAAACTTGGTGTTTTATTGCATAATTGTTCGGTAATTTTATGGTTACAGCGGGTTTCATTAATTTATTATGAAGCTCGGGTTAACTTATTGAATTTGATATCAGGCTATCCATAATCATAATCTATGATGTTAAATGTTCTTATTTACTTTGGATTATTTCCACTGTGTTCTCTGTCTTTAAATTACAGATGGTTAATAATGAGGGATCTGGCTGTGTTAGGTATAAGAATAACTCTTGTATTGGTAGTGTTGTATCTAGGTATTTTAGCCTTTTTACGGTAATGTGTTTATCAGTCTATGTATGCATGTTTGTTTCTATGTGGCGTTCTAGACACCAAATGCGTAGGCCGATTTTGATAATTTTTACGTAAATCGATTCGTCTTAACCTTGCGTCACTAAAAACATGACAGTAATCAAAATTCACCACAGCGACAACCAGACGCCAAATTGTCAAAATTAAAAAAAAAAAAAAAAACGATGAACCATGTCATGTGGGGTATCGTTGAATAGGTATTTTAAAATCATCTTTAGGTTCCCTTTATCATTTTTCATTTTAAATAATGGTTTAGGATATATAACTATTTAAAGTTGTTTAACCAAGCAATAATTCTCGCTAATCCCCACAATAACTTCCTCAATGAAATGAATAGATTGCTAAAACCATCTTATAACGAGCTCAATGAATAGAAACTAAAAAGTATGAAATTAAAAAAAAATAACGAAAAACAAAAAACCCGACTGCGTTAAAAAAACTAAAAAGAAAGAAACAAGCCCAGTAGTTTGTAGTTTTTGGGGCCCATTCAAATTATACCAATCAAATCTTCCCAAGGGGCCCCGACTGTGAGTGTGAATGAGTGAATTCTTAACTACTGGGCTTGTTTTTTTCTTTTAAGTTTTTTTAACGCAGTCGGGTTTTTTGTTTCTCGTTAATTTTTTTTTGAGTTCAAAGTAAGCTTGTAATAGATTTTTAACTTTATTCCCTAGATCATAAAATTTAAAAATCCGCCAAAGACAGAACGTAGCTTCAGCGCTGCCGCGATGCTGAGTCTTCAGAGAATTGCAATATTATAGATTTAAAGTTACACTTTAAGTTTTTTTTTTGCAATGGGTATATTTTACCACACATTTCGCTATAAAATGTAAATGAACCTAATTATCTTTTACTGACCTACTAATTTCTCTTATTCCAGCATAATATCGGTGAAAGCCAAGTCATTCGCTGACCGAGAGATTCGCTACACCCTTAAGGCTCAGGGTCAAGGCGCTGGGACCTTCAACATCGGACCCACGTCAGGGATCGTGAAGCTGGCCAAGGAACTGGACTTCGAAGACCTGCGGCAGCCACACGTCTATTCTCTTGTTGTGACTGCTACTGAAGATTCTGGAGGATTCTCTACTTCTGTTGAGGTATGTACTGAACAGTTTTTTTTCTTCTGGTAGCCTACCATGTACGGGAAAAGCTCGCTCTTAAAGCGTGAGTCTTTTGGCTGTGGGAAAGAGACAGAGCTCTACAAGTCGTCTACCGTCATCTCTTTCCCACAGCCTAAACTGGGTCGCGTTAAGAGTTCATGGCAGGCCACCGGGAGCCTTACCACGAGATCTTTAAACGCAATCCTGTTTAGGCTGTTGAAAAGAGATGACGCTAGACGATGGTGTTTTGTTTGAAACGCCATGACTTTTACTTTTTAATGATTAACACTAACGGTGATGATTCGGTATCTTTAACTGTTAGTTAAAGATACCGAATCATCTCAAAATCATGTTTTTTTTTTATTTACTCGTTATTCGATTGCTTACAATGCGTCTTCTCTTCTTTTTGAGCTCTAGCATATTACTCTGAAAGTAGGTCTGAACATGCCAGAGGAGCGAGTTAAAAGTTATAGGTACTTTGCAGCCCTAGGGCTTGGAGGGCTTGGGAATGGCTTTCAAATAAAAGCAAATTATGCTGGCAAATTAAAAAAATACTGTTGTATTTTGAAAATTCCTTTGGACAAATAGGCCTTATCATGAGTTTTCAGTTATTCTGACGTAAACTGGAACTTTGACATTTTCAAATAGACAGGGTGCTAAAAAAACCCAGATCCGGCAGAAACGAGTTGCATCTCAAATTAACAATAGTATAGTGTTAAGTGTAATATAATAATAACCGGGTATGATCGTGATCCTTACTGGCAAACATAAAAATTGCCTGATAAGTTATTCAGTCGTCCATAGAAAATGTAGGTACTTACTTCGTCGTAGTACTCGTAGTACTTTGTTCCCCTATTTCTCAAAGACGCCTTTAGCGATTTGGAAAATTCTTTTTTCGTTTGAAAAGTTTAATATACTTTCCAGGTGGTCCTTTGATCAAAAGGTCAGGACAATATTTTTTTGTGGGCCCGTATTGATTTTTTTTCGGACCTGTGAATCGGTCCAGACGTCTTTGAGAAATGTAGAAGATATACTATTTTGAACTACTTTTATATGGACGACTGCATAACAAAACAGACAATTTTTAAATTTTTGCCAGTAACGATCCTGATCATTCCCGGTTATTATTATATTATATTTTATCATTATTATAGTACACTATACTATTGTTAATTTGAGATACTACTCGTTTCTGCCGGAGCTGGTTTTTTTTCTATTTTATTCTATCTAAGCGTCAGCATTCTCCTTTCAAGGAAAAAAAATTGTTCCTTCATCGCACACCTGAGGCGCTGTTCTATTTTACCACAAGAACCGCTGTACCTACCTAAATACTGGAAAGACGCTGCAAAGCAAAATAGTGAAAATTCGTGATAAGGGTTTTATACAGCCTGTAAATTACAGCGCGAAGTAAAAGTTAGCTACCTAATAATTTATGTTCTATTTACATTCCTCGTATCCGTAATGAAAAGCAATGTGTTTGTTTATTTAGTCCTTCGAACTATTACTACCCGCCCCGTGCCCTCACCTCACTACGATACGGGCGCCAATTCCCGGCTCGGTACTAAATAGGTACTTTAACTCCTTGGATATGGATAACAATGTACTTTTACATCTCTCATATTCAGTAAGTAGGTCCTTATTACCTCCAAATGGGGCTTGTAGGTAACCAATTAGCGCTCTAGGGTAATAATGCAGCTAGAAAAGCCCTAGGGCGGTAAGTGATTTAAAAAAAACCTCTTCACTCTTTCAAAAAGTTCGCGTACATCTAACCATCATACTGGCAATAGACATCATGCATTCAGCCCAATGACAAAAGAGGTCGCTTCGCTATTCAGCCTTGTTTTCGTATGAGTGAGTATAATAGTTATCAATTTTAAATATCGAAAGGCTAAGCTCAATTTTGTTCTTGAAAAAAAAAAAAATTAAAAATAATGTAAAAAAGCGGGAATATAATTTTTTTACTTTAGTTATTGTTTATTCTTGTAATGCCGGTTTTTTTATTTTCCTCACAAGCGAGATGTAAGGCAGAGTAGTTAGCTCGGGTGTAAGTATCAATTGCACCCTCGAAATATAGGCACCCTCGCTGCGCTCGTGCTTCTAAATATCTCGGGCTGCAATTTATGTCTTACAGCCCTTGGATACTAATCTACTATTGTTGTCCTTTCGAACAAACGTTATTACTCCCATAATTTAATTATATTTGAAACTCCTGAAAAATCCTCGACGTCGAGACACCATCTAAAGGTATAATTCCTAATTTCATTTTTATCTTTTCACAGCTAACAATTCGCGTGACAGACGTAAACGACAATGCGCCGAAGTTTGAGTTGCCTGACTACCAGGCGCACAATGTCGACGAAGACATTCCACTAGGCACCAGCATACTCAAGGTCAAAGCAATGGACGCTGACTCCGGGAAGAACGCCGAGATTGAATATTTAGTCTCAGGTAAACAATCCGATACTATGTTCATAAACGCTCGTTTTAGTGGAGTGACTATTAGCGCCATCTAGTTTGTTGTCTGATAACTCTTTAGAACTTTAACGTGACGGTAGGTGGAGCTGTTACCATAACCGACCTAGAGGTCGTTGACCTTTTTTTTCGCACTACAAGAATTATGGACACTATAGCATCCTTAGTTAGGTTATGGTCGTTACATGGAAATAGAAATACTGTTACTCTTGATATTCTCAATTCATGCATTATACAGAAATATTCCGTAAATAGAATGAAACACATTCCTTATTGTTCCTGGAACGTCCATCGTTCGGGTTTTTTAACATTTGCTTTTTACATTTTCTTTCAGCTGGTTTACATTACCTTTGTTTTGTTGTTTTCGTCAGTGTTTCATATAAAATTGTTTGAGATAGAAAACAGTTAGTTTATATGTATACTTAAATCATTTTAAATTACAACAATGTTAACAAACACGTCGGTAGTTACATAAAATATCTGCGAAACTTGTTGCAGTCTTCATTTTAGTATTTACAAATTGTATTGAACATCGTTCCAGATGACCACTTCAGCGTGGATTCTAACGGAATCATCACAAACAACAAACAACTGGATGCTGACAATAATAACGCTTACTATGAGTTTGTAGTCACAGCCAAAGACAAGGGAGAACCAGCCAAAACTGGAACAGCTACTGTCAGAGTTTATACTAAGAACAAAAATGACGAGGAACCCAAGTTCTCACAACAAGTGTACACTCCTAACGTTGATGAAAATGCTGGACCTAACACACTAGTTACGACAGTCGTCGCATCTGATAAAGATGGTGACAACGTGCGGTTCGGCTTCGTCGGTGGCGGCACCAGCTCCGGCCAATTCGTAATAGAAGAAATCACTGGTGTTATCCGACTACATAACAAGGCCATATCGCTTGATAGAGATAAATACGAACTCAATGTCACGGCTATGGACGACGGTGCCTGCTGTGTCAACGGAGATGCGACCATCCATACGTCCACAGCCGTCGTCGTCGTCTTCATCACAGATGTTAACGACAATAAACCAATATTCAAAGACTGTCCTACTTACTTTCCAAAAGTTGAAGAAGGCGCTCCAAATGGTAGCCCCGTTATAAAAGTTCACGCTACGGACGAAGACAAAGGCGTCAATGGCCAAGTAAAATATTCAATAGTACAGCAACCGAACCAGAAAGGAACTAAATTCACTGTCGACGAAGAAACTGGTGAAGTATCGACTAACAAAGTGTTCGACAGAGAAGGTGACGACGGAAAATTCGTCTCAGTGACGGTAAAGGCAACAGATCAGGGAGAACCTTCCTTAGAAGGTGTCTGCTCGTTCACTGTTGAGATCACCGACGTAAACGACAACCCGCCACTATTCGACAGACAAGTAAGCGCAATAGTGTACATAACAGTAGCATTAAGCACTAAATTGCATGATATCACAACTAGAATTTTGTTTGCATGAATTTCAGCGATCCATCGTGATTGTTGACTGTCATTATAATGTGTCTTGCAGAAATATGTGGAGAACGTAAAACAAGACGCCAGTATAGGCACGAATATACTGAGAGTATCCGCATCCGACGAGGATGCCGACAATAACGGGGCCATTGTGTATACTTTGAGCGCACCCTATAACCCTGCTGATATTGAGTATTTTGAGATCCAGCCCGAATCGGGCTGGATCGTTCTTAAGAAGCCACTCGACGTAAGTATGCTTTAATATTTATGACTTCACACTGATCACGTGGTGAGAGCATTTGACAAGATTGATGAATGAAAGGGAACAACTTTACTACAAAGTTTGGTGGATGAGTGCTACCTACAGGCCTTAGGATTCAATTGGCACTTACTTTAAGTTCATTTAACTGTAAATAGTTCTAAATTAACCGCTGCTGTAAATTGCTGTGGAGAGGGGTAAATCCTGGCTGTGAGGAGTAGTTGTCCATTGAACGGCAGTGCGGGCGCCTGCGGGCCCCGCAGCCGTCGGGGGCTTGTTCTTCTTGCAGCACAATTAGTTTGAGTTGCCGCCAACGTCGGCTCCGCACTGAATCTTCGTTAAGATTTATTTCCGCAGCACCAGTCTTGCATTAACTATCTTACAGATGAACAACTTGTGTATAATACTAACCTTGTACCAGAAATTATACTGCTGTAAATATTTCACCGTTGAACCTATGTTTAGTTCTAAAACATGTACAGTTTCTGTAACAGCACTTCTGTATATTTCGCACAAACTAGTTTCAAAGTTTTTTTTATTGTAAATTATGGATTAATTGATTTGAGAAGCTTACGCTTTTAACATACCTATCAGTATTATATGTATTTTGTACATGTTTTGTTACTAATCTGTTTTATTTTGCGGAGCGACAGCTCCCGCCGCCCGCCGGTTCGACCCCGGCCGTGTACATCGCTGTGCTGTAGACGACTACTCATGCAATATAACATCATGTGCAATAGTGATATCATGATAATTGTGATTTTTTCCAGGACAGCAGTGCTATTAATATAATTTGTATAATATTAGATTAATATTTGAGATGGTCAGATTGCCCACAAGGCAGTTTGGCCATCTGGCCAGTTGTGACATATTCCTTCTGTGAAAGGGGCAACGTTCGCGATTCCAAATTTGTACAGTTTAACGTAACGTCCATCGTTTGTAATATATTCATTTCAATGAGTGTCGTTTCGTTGTAGTAACTAAGAGGTCACCAAACCATTCATATGACAACCTGACCTTTCCGCCATGTCTTGTATGCAGAGCTGCATGCATTTGCCTGCTTTTCGTTACGTTTTTTTTTAATTTTTAAGATTAGTTTAGTTTGATTACTGTAAAAAGTACCATATACCTATAATGTACAGTTTGTCTTTCTCCTTATTGTACAGACGAAACTTGTAAAATATGATCAACATTTTTATTTCCAATTTATTTCTTGCACCATCTAATATTGGCTACAACAGTAAGGAATGTTCTCTACTGTAAGTACGACAGAGCCTGTGCTGTGAGTGAAGCAGACGACGTGAGCGAACGTAATGTTACAAGTATTATTCTCTATAGAACCTTACTCCTCTATGTTTTATTTTGGCTTACTGAATGTGAGAAGATGAGTGTAAGCTTTTACTTTTTTAGCACATTATACTGTGAAATAAAACATTTGCAAACAGCCAATAATGTGGAAGTGTACTTCAGTTTATTTTTTAATTATTTTAATTGTTTATTAGCGATGAGTACTTATGTGTTTATATTTTAGTTGTGTTATGTTTTGTTTCTCCCCGCTGACCTCTGACCCGTGTATCTGTAGCGGGACAGGTACCGACTGCGCGTGCGCGCCTCCGACAGAGGCGACCCGCCCTCCTCCGCAGACGTGGACGTTGAATTAGACGTGGTAGACAGGAACAATAAGCCCCCCATCTGGGACATGACCACGTATGGCCCCGTTCACATCAAAGAGAATGTCACAGTGGGTACCGTAGTGACCAGTGTGAAAGCCAGGTTGGTATAAGGCGCAGCGGGCCTCCGGGCCCGCCGCTCCTCCACTCCTTAACACTACTAACGACGTGGTTTTGTCTGTTTCCATCGACTCTTTCCCCGATAGCGAGAAACGTACAAGTTGGAGGCTATGGCTCAAGACAAGGGTTTTCCGCCCTTGTCCAGAACCGTGGAGGTCCAGATAGACGTAGTGGATCGCGCGAACAATCCCCCCGTGTGGGACCACACGGTGTACGGCCCGATCTACATTCGAGAGAATTTGCCCGTGGGTGCCAAAGTGGTGTCCGTGAAAGCAAGGTGCGTGGGTAACTGTTCGGCACGGGCACCGCACGCAGCCCCGTCACCTGCACGCAGTGTGCGACGCCGCGCGCACACCCGCTCTACTGCTGTCGCGCCCGGCGGCTACGTCACGCTTTTCTTTTAATGCTGGTACTTGAATCCGAGAACATATTCGGGTTTCAGCATCAGTAATAAAAAGCTTAGTCGTCGGGTAATCGTTAGGGTGCGACATCGTAAAAGGTGACGCTCGCTGGCCCCTATTATTTTCTTTCAAACATCGCAAAAATGGTGATGGTGTGCGTGGATGTTTGAAACAGAAAATTAGGCGTTAACAAACATCACTTTTTACGGTGTACCGTCTGAATTACCGCATTAGTTTAAACCTTCTTTACCGTCGTTCGTTGTGGTGGTTTGTGCGGACAAGGCGGTTTATTCTGATGCGTTAAGGTCGGAGGGTACTGCTCATGCAGTAAGCAGGTGCGCCGCGCGCGTCTCAGTATCGTTTGCCTCTCACTTGGTGATCTGACTACGATGTTATGTCATTGTCCGTAAACATCAAATGCATCGTTATGGCACACGGGGACTCGTGATTCACCAGCGTGCATTTAGAAGGGCTCACTGCTTCCGTGGAACGGGGAACACTGTGTTGTATTGTGCAAGAACATCTATTTTATTATTGGTATGAAAATGAAATAAATGAATAATAATAATTAATGTGTTTATTTGAAGAACAGAGCACTCTTTTTGAAAAGAAAAAGAATGATTAGTTTCATCGTTGTCATTAAGCGTCGACTTCAAACGAGCAGTTTATTGTTAATTTTATATTGTTAAAATAGATGTTTTTGAACAATATTGTGAGAGGTACCTAATGGGTACTTTCTTATTATAAAGTCTGTGTATCGTATTGCATGTAGGCTGAGGCATCAGAGCATTATAATTTATATCAAAGTTTTAACAAACATTTTAAGATAATGTACCTACGGGTCAAAGTAGCATGTTCAAAAATACTTAAAAAAAATAGTTCGTAGATTGAGTTAGTTGTTCATTCATTTATTTTTTATTGGTCTGAGAAGTTTATTATCAATGAATTAAAATAGTGCTTGACGATTTTTTTTTGGTGTTGTTTACCTAGGGTTTGATTGAATACACAAATATTTTCAAAATCCTCATTTTTAGCTTAACTTTATGACCCCTAGTTGAATGAAAACATCCAAGTATTTTTATTAATAAGTTACTTGAAGCTCATATTTAGAGGAATATATAGAGGTCCCAATTTTAAATATCAAATTAATAATAAAGGATCGTACTAATGAAAGATATAAATTCGGAATGTTCCTGAACTTTATCTTATTTTACGTTAAATAGTCACTAAAAGTGAGGTAGGTACTGAGGAAAATATCAAACTGATTCGTAAACCTGTGATTATCAAAACACATGATTTTATTGAAATATTAATCTTATTAAATAATAATAAAGTTATTTAGGTAGAAAGTACATAAAAATTAAAAAATCAAATCAATCAAAATCGTTTCAAGTAAGTATTTGAGGAAAACTATATTTTTTACAAATACATTACTATGTATTTATACATTTGTATGTGCATCACTTATGTGCCACGGGTTACTAATAAATGAAATTGTTATGCAATATTAGTTCGATTTCATAGTGCATCAGTCACTGAGTGTTGGTCGATGGCAAGTTTGGTTCACATCTCTATGGTCTATCTGTTCGTCCTAAACAACACACATTTCAAACTCACAATATTATAATAATACACAAAGACGAAACCATTACTAACTCACCTTACTAATTTTTAAAGTCGCCTCAAGTCGAGGCAGCCTCGACGCCTTGACTTGAGATCGCAAAACATCAGTTGTTGCACCTCGCATTGAGACATGAATGGGAGCCATTCTAAATTTTATATTTCTGTCCCTTTGAGGCTATTACTAAATCTGTGATAGTCTCAAAAAGTGCAGAAGCTTATGGGAAATTCATTTACAGTTTGGTAATGTAAACTCCATTCATAAAATTAACCATTAATTTAATTTGAACGTGAATTCAACAGACCGAAATAATTGTGCATCGATTGAATCAATTGGATATGAGCTTTTCATCACGGCATTTGGTTTAGCTCGTATCGTTGAATAGGTTTCAATTTTGTTAAATGTAGTCGGAAACAATATGTGTAGTTGCTCTTTTATGAACAATATTGAGTTGCTCGAAAGCTGTGTGGGTTTCATCACGCTTTTGATTAATTAGTGTGTCAATTAAAACCTTTTGTTAATTGTTTGATTGGAACTTAATTCAATTACCGGTACTTACGCCCAGATTAATGATTTACTTTTAATTATGCTTATCGGCTGTATTTCCGAAGGGTTCAGTTTCATTTGTTTATTATTACAATTTATTTAACAAAGAAGATAACATCCAATCAAACAAGGAAACAGAAAAATATTCTCTACGTAAACTTTTGCACAGAAACACTATCAATCTTTTACATCATCCAACAATTTGAGTAAAGGTTTCTGTGAGCTATTTACTTACCAAATCACCGAATGGAAGTTGAAGTTTGTTAATAGAGTTGAACTATTCTACCGCTTAAATCTTATTCTACCGCTATTTTAGTATTCCTTTGAAGTTTCTTCAAGAAATTTCTGATTTACCAAACTGTAAAGGAGTTACCGGAAATATTAGCTGTTATTTTGTTCTTTGTGTTCTATAATCAGTAAAAATAAAGTATTAGCCTTTAACCCATTAGGGACTGAGTTTTTGAAATTCTTTTTTTTTTGTTTTAACGTTATATTTTAGTTAAATGTTGACCAGATAATACTATTTTAACTAAAAAAAAAATACGTAATCTCCCAATATTGAGTTTTAGACTGTTGCCATATGGCAACGCTAGGTCAAACTAGGTACAATATTTTACCGATTCAAAAAAATGTAAGCTTTTGAATATTCATTTTATTTATTTAGTATAATAATATATTTATGAAAATACACCAGGTAATTACTTAGAATTATAATTTTCAAAACATTTAATACTTACCTAAACCAACGTCACTTTTTGAATATATAGGTAACTCGTCTTATACTTTTACAGTCAGCTCCAACACATTTGCGTTACTTTTCTACTGATTTTGGAAAATGATTTGCTCCGTCATATCTAACTCCTTCCAAAACCCTACATCCACATCTCGAGGTAGATGCTCGACCACCAGATTTAGACCAGCTGCTCAATATCCTTTCCTGATTTGCACATCAGGATCCAGACATTGTTTATAATAATACCTACTAGCCACATAAAAGTAGGTCTTTGACTGCTGGCCTTTTAGAGAGACTGAGAGTCACTCAACGAGCAATGGAGGGAGCTATGCTCGGAGTTTCTTTGCGGGATAAAATCCGGAACACGGATATTCGGCGAAGAACCAAAGTCACCGACATAGCTCATAAAATTTGCAAGTTGAAGTGGCAATGGGCAGGCCACGTCGCTTGTAGAACTGACCACTGATGGGGAAGAAAAGTTCTCGAGTGGCGACCACGGACCGAAAGGCGCAGCGTAGGCAGGCCTCCTACTAGGTGGACCGACGACATCGTGAGGGTCGCGGTCAACGGATGGATGAAAGTGGCGAATTGTCGTCCGGCGTGGCGGTCTAAGGGGGAGGCCTATGTTCAGCAGTGGACGTCTTCCGGATGATGATGACATAAAAGTAGTCCAAAACCATTTTTTGCCTCGAATTCCAATCCTGTAATTATTTACATGAGGGTCCATGAGATCTGTCCCTCCCATGAGATTGGGTCTCGGTACTTTTATATTTTGTTGGCTTTCTTTGGAATACCTATCCGTCAATCCCACAGGATTTACTTTGTAATCACTAGAAGCGACAGTCACAACTGAATTATCCATCCACCGTATTACAACAACATCGCCTTGAGAGGCATATTCGTATGACCCTCTTGCATTTTCTTCATAGATCCAACCTTTGTAATTGGGCATTCTTTTGGCAATCTGTTCTGGTGAAGCGTGCCTGTTCCTCCATAAACTATTTCTTTCAAGTGAATCAGAAGTCGAAGGCTTGGACTCACTTCATTCGGCTCAATATATGTATTTTGCAAATCATCATGAAGTTCTTGTTCCAATAAATCTACTCTTTTATGTAACTTCAATCTAAAAGGGTAAATTATCACTTTTATGAAAAATGTACCTTTATAGACCTAGCGTTGCCATATGGCAACATACAAAAAAACTTCCGTGACGTCAAATCTGCATAAAAATTATAAACCATATAGTGTTATTGTAAACTTGAGATGTATCTGAACATTTATTAGACAAAGAAAAAATAAAAATCTACGCGATATAGAAATAAATGAAACTTTTGTTTTTTTGTGCTCCATTTCTGCAAAATTTCTGACTACCAATAAATAAATCAACCACAACCCACAAACTAGAACAAGAAATGACCACAAATCGTTTTTTATCTGTGACTTGGATATCTAACTTTACATTGTCATCACAAAAGCATAGCTGAGGTTGTTAGTTTTTGATATATAATCTGTAAATGAAATGGATCAGTCACGTTGCCATATGGCAACGCTAGTCTTTAATGGGTTAATTATCTGTCCCTTTAATTAAAGCATTTATTGTTTCGTATTATTACATCAGTAATATTTAAACATTTTGCAATATTTGATGTCGTCTTGTGCATAAAGTAGTTGTTTTTGTTCCGTGATTATGACTTTAATGTTGTAGATTTAGAAAACTTTTATTATAACGTGTTGTGTATTTTCAGTTCGGGTATTGAGAACAACCCGACCGTGTTTTACCGGCTGATGCCCGGCTCCACGGCGCAGACTAACAAATTCCACACATTCTATTTACAACAAAGGGCCGACAACGGATTTACTTGGGCCGATATAAAAGTTAATCATCCACTCGACTATGAGAGCATTAAGGAATATAATCTTACGATCCGGGTTGAGGTGAGCCTTTACCATTTATATTTACGTTGCGGTATATAGAACCCATACCTTTGTGTAAATAATAAAACAGTGAAAACGATGTTATGAAATTGGGTTACGGGCTTTTGTCTTATCAATTTTAATTTTCTGTTTCATAGAATTTGAGAACAATGTATCAGCCAACTATATTTCGCGATATCCAAATATTGGTTTTGTTAAATGCGTTCGTGTGTTTATATTTCGTTTCTATATTATTCTGTGGTTTTAAGTTATATCGGGATTCGTAAATATTAAATTCCATTTACTCGTTATAACACGCAATGATGAACGATTCTGTGAAATCATATTTTAATAATGCTAGTTTTTAGATGTCTCTGTCTCATTGAAATAGTAGATAGTCTAGTCACTGTTAAACTTTAAATTTCCTTTGAAGAACTAGTTCAATCGATAGCTACTTAACAAGTTTAAATTGAAATACTTGACTTTGTAGTTTATGTTACTATATTGTATCTATTTATTAAATGTTCACAATAGATTTTTTTTGTTTGTACTAGAGTTAGCTATTACTTAGGGGAAGGGGGGGCATGATGGGGTATCTAAGGAAAATACAAAAAATACAGTATAATTATTACGTTTATTATGCTTATTTATTTATGGCACTATGTCTTATTAACCTAACTACAATTTGGCATAGTCTTTGGGAGATCAACTTAAAGCAATTTTTTTTAATAAATTATTTAATAGGAACTTTCGGAAAACCGTCTTGCCCCTTACCATGGGGTAAGATGGGGTAATGAAAATTGGGAGAGATAGGGTAAGCTAATTATTATCACAATAAATACAAATATGAATTTCTTGGTTGTTGTCATCATCCACACCAGCATAACCATTAATTGTGAGCACAACGTCCACAAAGCTGGCAGCCTACCCAACCTTCGGATTATTTCAGAAAAATATGATTTCATCATTACAATAGAGACAAATTGTATCTTCATCATCATAATTTTTCGTTTTGGCTACAACTGATCTTTTGTTTCTTCGTAGCATTTTTTTTTGAGCCGAGGATCGAGGATCCCCTATACCCCATCTTACCCCATACCCAATACCCCGTCTTGCCCCAAAGGCTGATTCAGAGAAAAATAATTTCTCAAAAAAAATGTATTATCTGAACTTTTGTCCAACTATACCACAACAAAGTAAACAACACTAACAACCATTACGAGGAAACACATAAATTGGGTAGTCATATTTACCTCACAGTGAAGACGTTTTTAACTGCATAAAATTAGATCGACGAGACACTCAACGTGATTTTCGTTTGTAAATAATAAACGCGTGCACTCCCATCACTGTTTCTGTCGCACTGAGGGTTGATCGAGTATGGCTTCATACTGGCTTATTGCTTTCTGTCCGCAAGAGTCTAGTTTTGTTTCGGCCTATAAGAAACAAGCAACTTCAAACAAATTATTTAATGCGAAGCGAAGGCAAATATAATTTTAATAGTTTCTAAGATTTTAGATTCTCCTGTAAAGTTTTTACTTTTCCCAAAACGGTATTAGGACATGTTCTATCAATCTCTTTGGGAACGTTCTAAATTTAAATTATGTATCCAGAACAACGGTGCCCAACAACTGGCTTCTGAAGCGACGGTGTACATCATGCTTGAGGACGTGAACGACGAGATCCCTCTTTTCACGGAGAGGGAACAGGAGACGGTGCTGGAGGGAGAGCCCATCGGGACCAAGGTGACGCAGGTCAACGCTATCGACAAGGATGGAACTTTCCCGAACAATCAGGTAAGCGAGATGATTTGTTCTGATGTTAGTGTTGAATATAAAAGTTCCGTAAAGTCTTGGGTCTACGCAGGATACCGTAGTTCTGAAACGGAAAGGGCAACAGAAGAAATAGGATGAACATTAAGTCAGCTAGAGTCTGACAGTCCCTTCCGCTCGACTCAGGATAATTTAGCTCATGTTTCTTATTTTCATGTAATACCTAACTTAATACTATCGTCAATATCATCATTATGATCAACCAGAAGACGTCCACTGTTGAACAAAGGCTCTCCTTAGACCGCCAAGCAGAACAAGAATTTGTATCCATCGGTTGCCCGTAAATCTCACGATGTAATATCATACATTAATTTGGATCTCAGATCATTATCTTTCCCGTTTACATACTCTTACGATCTCCTTCAGTACATCCCGATTCAGACAGTATGAAAAATACCAAAGTAAGGCAGGCCAAGTTTCTGACAGAACTCTTTCGATCTTTTTTTTCGGTGAATCGACTCTAGATGTTTACGGTAAACGTGTGTGGCAAAGGGCGTTACAGACTTATTAGAAAGTTTGCATAGGCATCTCGTAGGAGGCGCTAAATGCTCGGTTAGCATTTGTGAATGCTCAGTAGATACATCTTCGCAATCGAAGCTAAAGTTTGGATTGATACATTAAGTTCAGAATATTGCTGAAAAATGGACACACAATGTATGCCCAAGCTCTATGTCTACTGCAAGTGTTTTTGGAATTACAATAAAGTTCTGCAAGCACATCTATCCAAATCTGATGCGTCAAGCTTGAGAAATACTCACACAAACGCAGTATTAACATACAGTTTCAACATAAAATATTAGGTATAATGAAATGTTAACTACCCACTTAATATCGCTCTAAAGTATATTCAACTCAATTCATAAATTATTTGACTAAAATTATTAAATATTAATAGGGGACTTTCAATAGAAGCACAGATTGTAATTATTTTAATCATTAACACATCGTATCCATGAATAGCCCAAAATCGTGGGCGTGATAATTTTTATAAAGGGTGACTTAAAGGTCATATTCAATTAATTTGTATTTATAACATAGGTCAACGTTGAATCTTTGCTATTTTCGAGTTGCTGACATGCGGGCTTCTAGTTTCAAAGTTTCCTCTTCACGGAACTACTGTGAAGTTATGATAGTTCCTTCTGTTATCAAACAGAACTTATTGCTTTACGTTATATATAAATCGATTCAACTTCGTACCAGTCTTTATGACCGGTTTTATGTCTACGCTGTGCTGTACCTATGATATGTAGAACTCCGTGTAAGGGTGCTCCCACATCTAACGACGCGTATTCGGATTTTTCCGTCGCCCTTTCTCTTTCTGTCGCTTAGAAATGCCATTTGCTAGAGCGAGACAATGCGATAGCACGCGGCCGCTTTGAAGATTCCGTCGCATGCGATCGCATTATGCTTTCTGTCTCGGTCTAGCAAATGGCAGTTCTAAGCGACAGAAAGAGAAAGGGCGAGGGAAAAATCCGAATCCGCGTCGTTAGATGTGGGAGCACCCTAATTAGCATTTTAGCCGAGTGCGACCTTCGACAATTTTTGGTCCTGATCTGGCCATTACTGCATTGGACATTGTTGGCACACCCTTATTTTTATACGGTGAGAGGCAGCTGGATAATTTGCCGTACCTACGCAAGAAGAGTGACGGATAAAGTTGCAAACATTCTCCATAAATATGTCGTGATAATGTTGGGTTAGCGCGTTGTGTTCCATGCGCGCCTCATAGAGTGTCCGCAAGATGACGGGGTCCCCCTTTTAGAGAACCAAAGCCTGCCGGGGTCGCGGGACTCATTACCGTGACCCCAGAACATAAAGGGCTATTGAAGGACACCGTAGGTTTTAGTCAGTAACAAGTCTGACGGTCCCTCCGGGAGCCCTGCCCGGGGTGGGAGGACTCATTCGATGACATTTTTTTTTAAATGACGTGAAAATGTTGTGTTCATAAAAGGTAAATAAAGAATATAGTACAGATAGAAGTAGAGAAGGTATAGCTTGCAGAATTTCGGAAAATAAAAGGGCGTGAAAAACAACAACATCCAAAAATCTGCCATAGCTCAACGTCTTTTAAAGTCGGGACTCGACCACTGGATTGACTGACATTACCCTCAGGTTACCACGGCAGAATACCACTACCTACATACTTAGACTGGTAAGAGCTAGAAACGATCAATGTTACCAAAGATACCTATATATCTATACTAGTTCCACGAGTATTATGCTAAAACCGAAAAAGTATGGAAACATTCGCGAACAGATCAGTGAGTTGTGTGTGTTGGAAACAGGGGTTTACGCGATTCTCCTAGGCCGGCAACGCAAATACAAAAAAAAATTAGAAACTTTTGAGTGAACCCTACTATATGAATCGTGAATTCAAAGTTTTGACAACACATCGGGATATTGAACAACGGTTCAGTCAAGTTGTCACCATGGACCTAAAAAAAAAGGCGGACGGAACTTCACTAAGAAAGAATTGAAGCACCCATAGTAAGTCAGTGCGCTTGTCCACACAAGCCAGCACACACACATTCACACCATAGTAAGTCAGCCGTCGGCCATTACGCTTCGAACGACACTCGCGGTTTCATACGGTGTTATTTTGTCTAATAAAAATCAAAGTATGCCGTCATGTGTTGCAAAAAGTTGTCTAAACCATAGTAGTTCAATTAAAAAAGCCAGGGGATCACTTTTCATAGTTAAACATGTCATTTTGAAGCTTATTTCTCGATTTTACGTCAATAAATTTTGTAAACATCTCGAAATCAATCAGTGTTGCAACTATTTCAAGGTTCAAATTATTTTAAAACTGGGAGATTTATATTTTGTTACTATTTATCGTTATTGTATTCTTCTGTATTTTTACAAGTTTCCCCACGGCAAATGATGCATGGAAAAAGAAAAGAGGGTAGTAACATCGTTTTGTCTGCTCATAAAATTCCACCCGCGATTGCTTCAGTTCATCCGTGATCATGGCACTTGCAACAGTGCCGAAATATCGAAAAATACGCAAAAAAAATATTTATACTTGGTAAATGTCCCGTTTTAAAGGACAAGTAGTGTTAGTGAGCATGTTTGTTTAAGTAAGTAAAACTTTTTTTATTATCGTTTACATAGGTCCATTATTTAAAAAGTTATGCGTGGCAATTCATTAAAAATATTATGTGGGTAGTGCGTGCCGAATTACAGCCCCTATTATTATTCGTTAGTAAAAAATAAAAAACGTTGAAAACTTCATAAAAGTTTCGCGTGCGGTTATTTTATACGAGTAATTAACAAGAACCTGAATAAAATTTAGTAAATAAATTGTTTTACCAAATCGATTGTACAGACGCCAGCAGGGCAATCTACCCGGATCTGTCAAATTTTACCAATCAAAATTAGCCTTCCGCTATTGTGATAAGGTTGAAAATCTATTTAAAAAATGACAGATTGAGGTATGTTGATGTGAATAAAGTTTGTCTCTACAAACTTTATTTTCTGTATATTCGAATCACAACCGTCATTCATCAGTTTTAGAGCCATATATCTATTTATTTGGCATTGGAGCAGTATCTTTGTTTGGAATCTAGCTATGCTCACGTTAACAAACTATCAATTCCTTGACTACTGTGAATTAAGCTATGTAACACGTAACTGATTCAGAATTTTGTTTATCGAAGTTTCTGTTAGCTTCATGAAACGTCTCATTTATTGATCAAATAATAAGGAAAATACTCTTACTCCCTTAGTAATAAACGTGGACTAAAGTTACAATCAGGTAATTTTTGGATGAACCATATATTTTTTAAGGATTAACCTTGGTGTAACTTTTCCACGTTTATTACTAAGGAGGATAATGTACCGTGTATTTCGTATTTAATTTGTTTTGCCAAACGCGCTCAATAAAGGTAAAGTACTTATTTAATTATTTAAGGGGGATGCTCCAACCAGCCCGCGAAATTCAAATTTTTTTACGTTTTTTGCAATTTGCAGGCCAGTGACATGTTGTAACTTTATAAATATTTGTGTTGCGCAAATAACAAGTATAATTTTAAATATAAAAAATATCAAAAAACTCGCTCCATCAGCTCTCACATAGAAAAGGTGCATCATGTTAAAATCTCCGAAATCTAACTACGATGCACCTTTTCTATGTGAGAGCTGATGGAGCGAATTTTTTGACAATTTTTATATTTAAAATTATACTTGTTATTTGCGCAACACAAATATTTATAAAGTTACAACATGTCACTGGCCTGCAAATTGCAAAAAACGTAAAAAAATTTGAATTTCGCGGGCTACATCGAAGCAATCACCTTAACAAGAAAGGTAGCTATGTAGTGTTCTTGAATACTATAGGAAAGCACTTCAAAAAAGGGTAGAAAGGGGAATATCGCGGTTATCTCTTTTCCCAAGGTTAAAATTAACTAAAACCATTTGGCTGTTTGTTTAGTATTCATTAAATTCCTTTTTATTATCCCATTAACCTCACATTTATGGTTAGTCTTGTACACAAAGGTACAGTTTGTTTCTTTTTAGATGGTAGATTAAAAAATAATTTTCTTTTTTTTTATGGATCAAATGAAATCAAATCAAATCGTTGATTTCAACTATGCACTTTTGAATTGTCAAAAGACTTAAAATAAAACAAGTACAAAAATACTTATGGCGCTACAGTCCCAGTCGCAAGACATAAAAACTGAAAGTACCGTAGCTGCTAGGTACCTAGGTATCGTAGGTATGACTATTACATACTTGACCTTAGAAGTACAATCAATGGGTATCTTGACTTACGTGAGAATTTGAATATTAATAATATTCAAATTCTCAAGTGTTCTGAACTCTCTAGCTCTCTCTTGCTTGTTGATAACCGTATATTCTCTCTAGTGGGACACTTAGATACAGTACGATTGTAGTAACAAAACTTAGATTTAGGATTCCGTATGGAGCAGATAGTTAGTCGTTGGATAGTAACATGTATACCGGTAGGTATATTCCGTGCGGGTTGCCGGTAACGATAGATCTTCCTTAACCCGGTCTGCGGGGATCGTAAAAGGCATCTAAAGGATTAAGTCTATAGCATTGACAGTAGTGTGTCCTGTCTCTAATAACAATATTGACTGAGCCTCACTTAATCCGAATGTACTTAGTTATACCTTCATACATATTCTAAACTCTCATATGAGTCTGGGACCTTCTAGTTAGTTATTATAGGACTAAACTCGAGCTAATATGATGTGGCTGTCCCTTACAATGTTTGGTTTGTTACAAAAATGTCTGCAATGTAAACATGAACAAAAGGATATTAAAGTGTGTTTCGATGCTTGTCAACGTGGTAGGTATTGATTATTTTAATCAATGTAATCGTAATTCTAATTAAGCTTATACTCGCAATTATAATGATATGCATTCATTTTATAGTCGAGGTTGGTTTCTATGGTGGAATTTCTTATTTATTTATTTTAGCTCTTGCATTAGGAAAGTGATGAAACTGGACGTAGAAAATAACCGATTTATTGAATTAACGTGGTAAAAAGTTGAATCCTTCTAAATACTAATAAAGGTGTTCCAAATAGCTAGTGTGATAAATGTTATTCATTAATTTTATGTGACGATTTAATTAATTTGTTCATTAATTATGAAATAACTAACATCCGATTATAGGGAAAAAGCGTAGTTAGAGTACGTGTTTAGAATAACTATAAAATAATAGGCGACATGCATATGTACGAGTACATCTGAATTATCTCTCAGGTTCAATATTAAAAAAAATATTATGAACAAATGACAAATAAGAAAATAATTTATGATTATATTCCGCGGCACGACTCAAGACCTACTGATGCGGCGCTAGTGTCTATGATTGTCATTTACATCAAATTGCATTAAGGTGATTGCTTCGATGTAGCCCGCGAAATTCATTTTTTTTTACGTTTTTTGCAATTTGCAGGCCAGTGACATGTTGTAACTTCATCAAAATATGAATTGCGGTAATAACAAGTATAATTTTAAATATAAAAATTATCAAAACATTCGCTCCACCAGCTCTCACATAGAAAATTTGCATCATGTTAAAATCTCCGAAATCTAAAGGCCTATTCAGACCTAAGCGGTATTCGCTACCGTCTGCGGCAGAGAAAACCCAGTGGGTATGCGGTAATATTACTGTTCACACCAAAACGGATTTCGCTATCCTTGTGGGTAAAATAATGCGCGGTATGTACCTCCTCTACCCACAGCGGCAGCGAATATCGCTCAGGTCGCTCTAGTCGCGGTACTTGATACTAAATACCTGAGCGAAACCCGCGCGGTATGTAACTCTACCCACAGCGGCAGCGAATATCGCTTAGGTCTGAATAGGCCTTAACTTCGATGCACCTGCTGGTTGGCATCCCCCTTAAGAAATGAAGTACCTCGTATTTTCCGCACGTCATGAGTGGTGGCACTGACTGTACATTTAATGTATTCCTAATTTTTTTTTAAAATTGAACTGAGTTTGAAACTGAACAAAAAAGTTTAAACTAAGCTATATTTTAGACTCGACGCTGCATCACATGCATTGACTTAGGCGAATTACTTTACTGTGTATTAGCATGACTAGAGTGTAATCAATTTGCTTGTTTAATCGGTTTAACGAGAGCTTCTCCTTTAGCGTTTTGAATGTAACCAGAAGCAACTAATATATTATTTATAGCGTTGTTAAGAGAGTGTACGTCGAATAGAATTTCAAGCAAACTTTCGAGACATTTTGCGCGATGTCTGAATCTTTTAATGAAACTTCATTCGCACAAAGGCATAGCATAGCTCTAAAAAGTGGTGTTCCTTTGTTTTGCAGACAAAAATATAGAATTTCCTTTCACAGAAAATGTTTCATCTATTATTTGGTTCTTGTATCTTTATTTTGAATATTATTGTTTCAAAGACTATTTATTTCCTTGAAATAAATGTATTTAACAGAAACTTAATTCAATGAACTTCAAAACAGTAAAATTGTTTTTAACATGAATTGGTTGTTCGGTGTATTTTGTCTTGATTGAAACAGTCACGGAAAAGAGGAATGACAAGGATCGGCCCGATTTATGTTGTGTCCAACAGAATTTCTAAATTAAATATAATTCATAACATAAAACAATAAAACATAGCGTGAGAATAATATGCGAAAACACATTAAATTAATTTAAAGTTTTTTTTATATGTTAACTTTAAAGTTGTTAGTATTGATTTGTAAGAAAGAAGTTAGTATTGAGTGGTCAACTCCATATAAATGTTTATTAGTGTACTTCTTATGGAAAATTAACTACATAATTATACCATTAAATTCTATAATTGTTTTTCTTTTTAATGATAGTTCATCTATTTTGGGATTACGGGCCGAGGCTTCAAGGGAAATTTGGTGATATCTTTTGGGATACAAGAGTGAGCGAAGCGAGCTCGGACCATGGGGCACCACAACTCGGACAGGCCACCCAGATGTAGGAGCGTCCGTCAACATGGCCAGCAGAATGTCCAAATTCTTTTGTACGTTTTTATTATAACAATATTAAGGAATTTACACCAAACAAACAAAATACGTGAAAAATTATACAGTTTGATAAGATCGTTAAATTAAATAAAATTATGGTTACAAAATTGAATTGTAATTGTGTGAAACGTTAAGTAAGTGTTTTGATTTTACTTATTTTATGATATTAATGCACCCAGTCGTCTCGAAGTTTTGGAATAAGTAGACTGAATGGTCTGCTAATTAATATTAGTGGCTATGGCTCTGAGATGACTGTCATATCAAACACGAGTCATCATTTAAGTGTGCAGTGTCGACTTATCACATTACGAAAGTTTAAATATCGTTTGTATGAAATGCCGTTCGCCGTACACGCTCTTAAATTGCATGGAAACCACTCGTAATTAATCCCTAGCGAAAATCACTTTTAATAAAGGCACTTCGCGTATTCATGTATAGACGTACAAGTTCTCAACTTTCCGCAAATAATTTTGTAGGCTACGTATACGAAGTTCTGATTCTCGGGTACTACTATCTTAGCACGAAACCCGTAACTGGGGCGACGTTTCGGGCGTTTATTGTTATTTAGCACTTACGGTCATAAGATTTGTTAGTGATTCGAACTTAAAATTGGTGACAATATGATTGGACAGCTGTACCGACTACCGATCTGTTGCGAGACCTGATGAATGCAGAACTAATATGGGTGCAATCAAAAGTTAGAAGCTATTTTCTTACGGATTATGAGAGTAGACCGCCCGATATTTGGTATACTCTCAACGAAACTTACAAAGCTGGTTATGGTTAGTTCAGTAAGCTTAACCCACGATTTAATGTTAATCTTATACCAATAACCACATAAAATATATTCTTCTACTTAGTGTCGATGACAGTCTAAAAAAAAAACCATAAAATATGTTAAAATCATGTATTTATTTTTTTACAAGCTTTTTTCTGCTTAAAAGGCTCCAATCACAATTGTATGAATATTGTTAACGAAATAAACTATTTTGTATTTGTATTTGGGGAGTTATCTTAATAATCAACACCTTCTAATGCGAATATGAAAGGCAGGTTTTCAACACGTGTAGGCAATGAAAGTCACTCGCTCTCGCTACAAAACACACGAAAAAGCTATTTATGTGCTTATTAGTATACTTACTGATGCGTGACTTGTTGTTATATGTCATAAAATCCGTGTTGACCTTCCGTCCTAACAGTGCCGATAAGGCAGGGTCGGTACTTGTAACTTTAATGTCAAATGTACTATGTAAACCAGAGAGGGTTTGATATCAGCATTCAAGCTCCATGATATACTTACTTTCATACGTTTCATATTTTATAGCCTTTTGTGTTTCGTCTCCTACATAAATCTTTTAAATCTCCTCACGTTATACAATTATGCGATAGTAAAACTTCTTATTGTTGGCTTCTGCCCTCTGCCATAAACAGTCCGGTCCTTCGCAATCGTCACAATCGATGTCCACATATATTTAAACCCCATAATATGAAGGGTTGATACTTGGTATAGGTACATTAAAGGGTGCAAGGATTCTCCCTAATAATAATCTGACGCGCTGGAGTCACAGCAAAATTCCATTCCTGGGCTCCCCAACTATATTATTGGTTGTTCTTTATTCATCCTTGTACGTGCTTTACTGTCGTACATTCGTTGTGTAAAGTATTTCTGTATATACACCTACAATTTTAATTAATCCACGATAACATGCACAGACACGACGAGGCCGCTCAGCGCGTTATATATTTCTGTACAAATATGCAACGGCTACAATTTACTGTGCCTATAATTTTCGTGAGCGCCAGGGAATAAAAATGCAATTTTCACTCGTTGTGATTGCGCTTTGGATTGGTGCGCTTTCGTGAATAATTAAATCCATTGCCTTCGCTTAGTATATGTGTGTACTTTATAACTCTCCACTGCACTGCGCTGTCATGTGAAAATATACGAATAATAGCCATTGTTTTAGGAAAGTAGGCATAAAGCTAGAACAAATTTGATGATAGTCTTTAACAAGAGAAGTTTATTCCTAACTACCGTCAAAAAGTCAGTCATTTGATTGTAAAGTTCTCTCTCGGTCTCCCTTCACCACTTATAATTATTTTCTACGAGAATCTGGCTTTGAATTCCGCTGCTCATTATGAAATGCCATTTAAATACCCACCTCTGTGAATATTCACCAATTTCGTGAATTTTCAATTAATTTTAGCGGAAGTGGTAGTAATGGAAATTGCTTGTTATTGTCATAATTCTCGCTCTATTGTAAATAGTAATTACTTTCTTAATGGGTGTTAACAGCTAACCTGTTTGTTCCTCCATAAATCAGGGTGTTTTTACGAGCTCTTCCTAAATACTTTAATTACTTTCTAAGTATTTCTTGTTCTATCTTGACTAAAGTTTCTGAGAAAACCTTAAAGTTGTCGTCTGAAAACTCTGGGTAGTCTGTGGGTGGTAATAGACTTGGGGCGATTTATTTTCGACGATATCTTTAGTTTCGGGCGGCATCGGCAGTCTGTTCGTCAAGTTTCATCGAAAGCCGAGAGTTATTACAAGTACCAACACCGACCTTACCACGCCCTTCTCCGGTTATGTCAGAGCTGCTTTAAATATTCACTGCTGCTGATATCTGCTGTTATCTTAGAAATTGACTGTCAATATTTCCCTGGACTGGTTTATTTTTACACTTTTTATGTAAAACGTTTCAATTTAAATCTTAACTTAGACGTAGATACCTTATTTATCGATTCAAAATTTTTATAAAGTTTTTGAATAGTTAAAACTTAAAGCAATTAGTGAAGCCCTGGTAAAAAGTTATGAGGAGGGTATATTGAAGATTTATGTATAATGTATATTTACGTATCTAAAGCTTGTTTTTGCACTAAAAAAGTTTTAAGTGTGAGAAAATAATGCTCACTCTTAGTCAGATATTTTTAACCCATTATGGGAGTACGCTTGAAACTTGCAAAGTACTCTGTTATTTGACTCACTAATTGGGTTGGAGCTGTTATTTCTAAGTTTGAGGTTCAGTTGGCGTAGACGGTTCATCTTTCAGTTGTAGAACACCTGTCTGGGGTAGAGAGAGTACGTCTGGCAAGATTTACCCAACGCCACACCATTGAAATGTTTAGATCCAGACTTGAGAATGCAATATTCTAATTCCATGAACTTCTACACGATATAAAAGATGTTTACGTTTTTAACGTTAATAATTAAATATATTATTTAAGATTTTTTCAAAGACAAATAATCAACCTACATCTTATTCGTCGAACTTTAAAGACTACAGAATTATCTTATGTCATCAAAAAGTAAAAAATATATTGAGCGGACCGACTAATTAGGAGCAAAACAAACAAATGGGCAAAACAAGTAGCCGAATTACCATCAGCCGTCTCTAGGGTATCCCCTAGAGGACTAAAGAAGGCAAGAGAAAGAGAGGAAGACGATCGACAAGATGGGATAAGGATTTAACATAACACGGAGGAGGAAACTCACGATCGGGACTTTAGGACGGACGGACACATCGGAGGTTTATTCTACGGCAAAACAATCTATACTGGTGTCAATAATTTGAATCTACAACATTTATTCGATTGTTTAGAAACCTTTTGTTTTTAAAGATTCAGCAAGTTTGTGCAGTTTTATAATATCGCTACATTTAAACAGGCGCGCTTCCAGAGATGCCCAAATACCTTAAATATGTGATGTGCACTAAATTCACAACACGATAAGTAGAGCAGACAAATAGGAATTCTAAGACTTTCCTGACTGAAACGCAGCTTGACATAAATTTCGCTTATTAGAAACACATATTTAGCTCTAAATACGACATTCAAAGTCTAATAACCTGTTTCGGTATAGTTCCTAGCTAAATGCATGTATTGCATGTATTACAGCCGTCATTAGGGTGCCTAAAGTCTGCGTTTAACATCTACTCCAGTGCGCAGTATAGGTACTTCAATGTTGGTAGCTTGGTATGTACATAATGGCTTGTTCGGCAGTTAGTTCGCTTGCACCAAGCTGAAACCTATCTATTATTTAAACTGATGCGTTTAGAGAAGCACTTCTCGGTTAGTAGACATCTTTATTGATACATTCCGTTTATTGTACTGAGTTCTGAACAGGAGTACGTGTTGATTAATTAAACAGACACGCGAAGCATAGTTGGGATATTAAAATTGAATTGATTTCCCGAGTTTTGTAAACATCAGTTAAATTAAAATCAACACGCGATTCCGCCATTTTTTTTGTTTGACATAATTTTCAGCTATAATTCTCCGTGAAGTTTGAGAATCTAATTGGACGTGTGTCAAATATAAGGTTCAGGCTTCGCCTACAACGAAATCTAAATGATGACGAGTGACGCATTTTTATACCGAGTTCTATGATATTCCGAGAATACGCAACTCCAGATTTTTTTACAAGCATTTGGCTTAACGCTCTGACATGACAGCGAGTTCTGTGGAATCCTTAGAGGGTAGTTATAATACATTTGTGGATATTGAAACACCGCATTGGACAAAGTTAGCTGTAATTTCGTGAATGGGTTTCGACATAACCTCGTGTCGGTAATGTTACTACTTATAATATGAGTTTGTGACATGCCAGCGTAACGTTTTATTACGGACGCGTGTAGAACGAATTTTCGAATTTGCCTGTCCGTACGTGATTTTATGAAGGATTCGCTACTTCTCTTTGTGGAAGTAAACAAAGGGCCCGGAAGAACTTAAATATATAGTGGTGTATTGGACATTATGAATAAATTACTTGTTCTTTTTAGGTGTACTACTATATCGTTGACTCGCCGCGCAATGAGGGGAAGGACTTCTTCGAGATCAGCATGCAGACTGGCGAGATCTTCACGAAGGTGGTGTTCGACAGAGAGAAGCAGGGGGCGTACGCCCTGGAGGTGGAGGCCCGCGACGGAGCACCCTCGGCGCGGCCCAACTCCGACAATCAACCCAACTCAGGTATGTTTGTCATTATTAAATAACGTCTCATTACTTGGAGCGTAGGTAATATCGTGTTCCTATATTAAATTGAAGTTAATAAGAGCGGAATTGGGTGGATACAATTAGGGTAACCTACGAGAAGAAACCCGAATAAACCTTGTGGAATGACGGAGAAGAGTGATCAAAGTAATCAGATACGTACATGTAGATATTGAGTCTTAACTTGCGTAACGGTACCTGCCTATCAAATTTCGCGGAATACGATCGCTATTCAAAAAACGAATGCAACCAAAAATAATCATTGTAGCCATTGCAATTAATACAAGCCAGACCTGAATAAAGTTCCTTCCATTTTCATAAATGAAATGGGCCCATTTAAGTCAAAAGATCCCTGTTAAAACATGATTTACAAGAGGCACGATGTTTTCAATCGTAGCCGGGGCTTGAGAGATGATCACTCGAGGGACTGCGACGATAGATAGATATACTGGAAATGTTGCATTTAAATGAATTCGAAAATGGACGTCCGTAAAACGAACGGCTATTGGTTGTTCGAATCGACATGTCGGCTTGCAACACTTTGTTTTTCAGCGGTTAAACCTAACTTAAACCTATCACTTAATTTTATACCCACATTGGGACCAATAAGGTACTATTTTCTAAATTACCGTCGACATCGTTGTATTTTACTGCGTAGCTTTTTAAACTTTTTTTGAACCCCATTTGACAAACATCAAGACGAAAGTTAAAGGACTCTAAAAACACGCACAAATAAAGCTTCTGCTATTTCTCCAGATTTATCCAAACGATTTTTATTTATTCTGACAAACCGAGGGGAAAAAGTTTAAGGATTATAATGAGACGGAGGAAGCTATCTCGATTTATTTTAAGCGAGAAGAGAAAGAATTTTTTTATCGTTCCGGGAAAAGGAAAATAATTTGTTGATCTAAAGCACCGGTCAACGGTCTTGAAGACGATTATTTGCAGAAGGAAAACAGTACATACTCCGCATTAGCCATCTATTCTGTTCATATAAGGATCTATGTAAAATATTGGGTACATATGCGAAAAAACACTTTTTGAAAAAAAGGGAACCGACTTCAAAACCAAACACAAAAATAGTAGATTGTTATACAAGGGTGGGAAGAAATCAATTCCCATACGAGGTATTTAGACGCACGAGCGAAGCGAGGGCGGCTATAGTCCAAGAGGGAATTGATGACTTTCACCCGTGTTAAACACTCTACTTTTCATTTCAAATATAAGGAAAGTAAAAAATAGTAGTTTTTCTAAAATATTTAGTGATAGTAATAATATGAGGAGTACCTATTAATAGTCTTTTAATTTAAATTTCAAATATGGAACACACCGCCCGCGTCACCGCCGCGGGCCATTACACATTCACATTGGCCGTATACACTCACAAGACCGCAGCATTTTTTTTAATCGATATTTTTCTTAAATATGTAAAAAAAATTATAGCCGACTAAATAACCAATTTTAGATTCATTCCCGCCCTAGGGAGGGAAGCAATTACTATGAGTCTTTCCCGCCCAAGGGAGGGAAGCATCGTTTTCGACCCGCAGCTCTGATCAAACAAACACTACTTTCCGAGTATGAGAAATGAAAAATAACTTTTCTTTCGGAAGTCAGTGGGTTTGTTTTTTTTTGATTTCACTTACATAATTATGGCCATATACCACCGACTTCCGAAAGAAAAGTAATTTTTTAGTTTTTTTGTGTTCGGTTTTGAAGTCGGTTCCCTTTTTTTTTTTCAATTTTTTATTTTATTTTTCCCTTTTTAGTTGAGATATTCTACAAAAATCTTCATAAAATCAGCGTCTTTGAAAATTTACAATCCTAGTAAGTACCTAATAAGTACCAAAACCGGATCTATGCGAGCAACATCACAAGATATCCATTATTGTTATATACTAAAACCTTCTCCAGAATGTAATAAACACTTTCTTGAAAACCGCATCAAAATCACAGACAAACATACATACATACAGGTCGAACTGAGAACCTACTTTTTTTTTTAAGTCGGTTAAAAAGAGAAAAAAAGAATCCATTGAAAATACCATTTCACGTAGGTAAACAATTACTGTGATTTGAAGATCTTAACTTGCCGTATTTATTTATTTACAGTTTCATGTACAATTGTGGTACATAAGGCGGACTTATCTGTTCACGTTACTCATACGTATGTAAATGTTTGACTTGTCTGTAATTAACCGCAGTCTTGAAGTTAGAGTGGTCGGCATCGTCCCTTTAAGTACATTGTATGTGGAGATTGTCTCTTTGTTCAGAACCCCAAAGGGTTACAAAGACATGACTTACAAATGAAGCACAAATATTCTACCTTTTACGTACTTGAAGCAAAAGGTTCACAGGATATTACTGTATAAAAATTTTATATGTGGACGCGGGTCAACGTCATAAAAATATAGGCTCTTTAAACTTTATTCAGGCATGGCAGATATTAATGGCGTTGACTTAACAACGCATATGCGATAAATGCGTAAGCGTTTATGGCGCGAAACGTATCATGAATCTACCTACCTGTCAGCCGACCACGTAGCATAAAGCATTATGTAGATTTGAAATGGATCCCCAGCCTATATCGAGGTGAGGGCCCTCGGAAGTTATTTTATTATCCTAAACGACTTAGAAAAGGCACATACTGTGAAAACGTCGGCAGCTGAAAGAATCGTTCAATTCACGTGCGCAGATGTAGGGTCGCAGGGTGGCAAGCGAGCCGGTCCTCGGGCTAATCACAGCCGCGACCCGCATTTAGATGTCTTTTACTTTCCTGTAAATATACGCAACGTGGAAACTTCGTCGACTACCCAACTGCGCACTTGTGTCGTGTGGTATTCGTAGTGGAGGTCAAACCCTTCTCGCTGCTGACACGTGGGTCTCATATTTCACAATGTTTCCCTGTCCCTGTCGCCGGGATTTAGAAATTAATTGTTCATTGTGAGTGTACTGTATTAGGTAAGGAGGTCGGCGTCGTGTTCCCGTATCGCGTCATCGTAAATCAAGCAGTAGAATAATCAGCGTCGCCCGGGGACATAATCCGTTTAAGCCACTCATCCCTATCGCTTTCTCGCGGAGACAATAGCTAGCTTTAGGTTCTAGTATTACCTCTATAATCCGTAATAGAATTCATGCGATGCAATAAATGTTAAAGTAACAGGCTTCCAATCGCAGCGTTGTGTTAGTTCACACGCTCTGAATACTAATTCGTAGTGTTTATGTTCAATGAAATAGTGCGTGTTGTAACTGCTGAAATGTGAGATGGATTATATTATCATTAATGGTAAAACGTGAGGTCGATATTTAGGTACGAACTGGAATATTGTGTCTCCGGACCACGTACCAATTTCAGCATATTGCAGCTGGTGGTGGTAAGACGTGGCGCGGTATTTACACGCGTGACGCGCATACTGATCATCGCAACCACGTGCTGCTAACATAAGGATTTTCTCATCTTACTGTAATACAACCAATTAATCATGCACAACTTGGAGCACCCAATTTCCCCGCTGTAAATAATTTTATTTTTTATGTGTTGGTAGGTATCATTTTTATATCCTACGTAAATATTACTCTTTCATTTCTCTAAATCACTTTGATACCAGAATAACGATTGATGGTTTCGCGTGGAACTTTTGAATGTTTCAAACATAGTTCGTGTTTTTTATTTACGTTTATCTGGCGTTGACCAAAAATATTTTTTTTACGGATTGTACCTTTATATTTTATTCCTAAGAGTAGAGCGTTGAAGTACGTAAATAAATCCGTTAATAAAAAATACAATGGTTTACTCGGCAAGTTTATGTGTTTTCATACATTTATTTTATTTAGACCTCAATACATTTTTGTTGCGGCTTTGTCTGTCCACTTTATTTACACTCAAAACGTTCTGTAATAACTTTTATATTAGAACGTAGCTTTTATAGTAGACACGTAACTACTTACAATCGCTTATGATTAATGTTACGACATTAGACTTGAATCTCGCTGTATTTATTTTCTTGGACACTTCCAGAATTTGTGTTATACAATATTTTTTTAAACGGTCTTAGAGCGACAGAACTGAAATGTAAGTAGTTTATTTGAAGCTTACAATGCTACAACATACAAAAAGCTTTTAATCATTTGACTGAAATTGAATTCACAAATCGTGTATAAGTATAGCAGGATATAAGTATGCAAATCTAAATGGAGACGATTCTAATTTTGTCGAACGTCGCACTCGTGGTCAAAAGTCATGATCAATTTTGTCACGCATAATGGGCTTTGTCGTAGTCGAAAATGTCGATACTGCTGTAAACGTGTATTTCCATATTATCCTCCATTGCGGGTAGTCAGAATAGCAATTTTCAGCGGGCCTTTCGGGGTGCATTTAGCTAAAACGTGTTCGCTGTTTGGAATAACGATGTCGTACTAAATTGACGTCACTTTGCCGTTTATTAGCAAAAGTATGTAAGATATAAAGAGGAAGCAGAGCTTGATTAAACTTATAAATGATACAGGGGCTTACACGCGATTTTGGTGCGCCTTAGCTGTAATCTGTAGCTCCGGTAATGGCTTAGATCTTAAGCACTGTACTGAGTACGTAATATGCAGCTTGCTATATCAAACAAGAGCTGAACATTATACATATTACCGTCGCTGCTATTGCATTAATATTGATTCCCGAGCTCTAACGCCCGAAAGCCTGCAGTTAGTCTAGAATAGTCCAATAGCTATAGCGTCTTAAGTGTAGTGGAACTGTGGCACCCAAGACTTAGGATGTCATATTAGGTTATGAAAACTCATAATCGTGGCTACCTAATACGTCACATATTAAATTTACAGTATTAGGTAGCCATAAGCTGGTTTGAAATTGTGACCGTGTCAAAGGGTAAGAGCTCTTGCCTTTTGTTACCCAAAGCTATTATGGCGAACTGGTTAAACAATGCCGCATGTGTACACAGAGAATGTAAGCGAAGTCTAACCTAACTAGAAAATATCTAGCCATTCCCAATAAATCAATTAACCGAAGTCTGTGTTCATAGATACTGAAATATAACGTAGGTACGCTTCGAAATGTAATTAGGTACTCGGTTTTAGCTCATGGTTAATTGATCGGTTGCCGCGTAAGCCTGGTATCAATCAATACCAGACACTTGATGTTATGATCCTAATCTCATTATTATGCAGTACAGGATAATCATCGGATTATGTAATTAACATATCTCGAGATAACCTCAAAGCTGACGTAGTATGTACGTTTATATTTTTAAAACTAGAATTTATTAAATTGTCTAATGAGTAAAGATTTCAGAGCAAAGACATGTTTTAGATTAAAGTAATCGTCCAACCGGCATGACGCTGCCAATTGGATCAGTTAGAATTGACCGTGTGTGGGCGCGGTATCCATTAAATTGGCATTACAGTTAAATTTGATAGGCATGATCATGCCGATTTGATCGTCCCGATTGGATCAAATCGGCATATTACTCTGTCACTGAATATTTACAAGATAAACTGTAGTGTTACTTTTAATTATAGTATTTTAAATAATGTTTTCGCTTAAATCAGCTTTCGTAGATAACCGTGTAATTTATAATATTTTATTTAAAATGGAATATGAATGATAAATAGTAATACTTAATATATTTGTGTATGTAAATTTGCATGCCTTACGGTAGGATATGGCTAATGGACACTATTTTTCTTTACCTTTAAGATCTTATGTACCCATATTCGCAAATGAATAAATGATTATGATTATGATTATGGTATGATCAAGCCTATTGTGTATGGGGGTCGGTTTATTTGATTTCAGTACGACAAGAATGGGGAAGGCAACCGTCAAAGTGGCACTGCTTACGGTTATCCTAAAAGAACTGTCACAACAAAGGAGTTTTCTTTGAAAAACCGTTAAATCAATCTATATTCTTATATGACTAAAAATGTTGTGTAATCGCTTCAACTGAACGTCGCTGCCGATTTGAAAGTTTAATCAAACCTTCGTCATGCCGATTGGACGATAGGTAGTATAGTATATGGTGTATATGGACGAACTGCCAATTTGATTCAATTGACAGCGTCATACCGATTGGACGATAGGCAGTATGGTGTATGGCTATTTTAAGGATGCTGCCTTTGTTAATAGAGCTTTGAAGGCCTTTAGTTTTTGTCTATTCTTGTACTGTAACGGTTGTTAACTTACATACTTCGATGATCTCAATTCCTTTCCTGCATTTTCTTAACGAAGTTTCAGAAGCATCTAGTCCTGTAAAATGGCAATTGTAAAACAGAATTAGTTCCTACTTAAGACATTGCAAAGAGTAGACAACTTAAAGTCCAAGAACGTCTTCCAATACATTCAGTTTTACTTTACTGAATTTCATATGAAAATATTTCATGATTTACCTATTCGATTCGACACATTTTTATTAAACCTTTACCTTATTCAGGAAAGCTGCAATGTTATGATCTATATAAAATTTTAGTTTTTGAGCGTACAAACCAACCACCATCAAATTTTATTTTTTAACCCGGTCGGGTCTCTTCGGGTCCGTGTTTTGCGGTGTTTTCATTCGACCCCTAGTTCCCTAGGTGACTGTTATCGTTTATTTATGCGACTGTTTTAATTAGACTTCCTGATTGTTTGTTTACTGTAAGGTAGATTTGGAATTTAGAATCGGAGTCTTAATTAAATAAACCTGCTTTTTTGTTAGGAAAGTTTTTTCTCATTGTAGGACACTCGTTAGTTTGGGCGTAACATCACGGGACATAAATTGCCTCCGCGGAGTTTAGTTAGTGTCGACAATGCGACTCCGGACTGAGATGTTCGAGGCAGTGCCGGCACTGGGCGAAGCTTTGTTGCTATAAGTCGTCTATTTCAACTATTTCCAATTACTTGGGCTTAGAGAAGCTGTGCGATGTCGCCAAGTGACAAAGCAATATTCCGCTTGGCGGGCGGCGGGAACTTGGTGGCCTACATTTAACGTTGCGCCCTCGGGAATTCGTGATGAGGACGCGCCCGAGTGCACTGCCTGCCGAGGATTACTGTCAGCTTCTATTAAATATTGCCCTTTACTAAACAATCTGTGCCGACTGCTACGCTCAGATTGCATTTGAGTTGTAATTAGCTGGAAATATTCAGCGAAGTGGATGTTTCCAATTTAAACGCTGTTGACATCGTTTCTTTTAAATGTTTTGCATTTTGTACCTTTACTTTTGTTGCTATATGATGATCTACATGTATAAAGGCTCTTCATTAATTATTTTCTTCATATAACAGGAAAATTGAATACAATATTATAAATTGTAATTCTAAAAACCGGCCAAGTGCGTGTCGGGCCACGCACAGTGTAGGGTTCCGTAGTTGCCCATCAAAATTCTGCGAACTAACTAAACAGATTCGCTGAATTTGAAAAAAGATTACAACGAATTTAGAACCTCCTCCTTTTTTTGAATTTAGTCAAAAATAGTTGACGATAAAAACCTACCTATCCCCTAAAAACATACTTAAAAAAGCTGTAAAAATAAAGTTGACAAACTTACATTTGCATCCGATACATTTTGTTTAAGAAAACATGGATATAAGTACATTTTATAAGTTGGTCGACTATTACTCGTAAAGTTGTCTACTTAGTCATTATTTTCTTTTAAACTTCGTTATATATACTACTATTGAATTTTTTCACACCCCCAAACATAACCGTTTAGCTGGAGAGGGGGGGGACACTCGAATCGAGCAAAATTTAGCACTTTAAAGCTTAATAATTCACAAACGAATTTTTTTATCAAAAAATTGTTAATGGAAACTATCATTATTTTTTAAAGGCCTATTTAATGATACCCCACACTAAGGGGTACGCGAGAAAAAAAAAATCCTCACTTTACGTGTAAGTACTGGAGGTACCCTAAAAAAAAATATTTTACGAGATTTTATTTCACCACTTTTTTGGCACAACAAATCCGTATATTTACACCAAATTACAGCTCTCTAGTACTGTCCGTCTCTGAGCTAAACTGCGGACAGACGGACGGACGGACGGACGGACGGACGGACGGACGGACATGGCGAAACTATAAGGGTTCCTTGTTGACTACGGAACCCTAAAAATTGAATAGTATATCTATAAGATAAATAATTGTATACGTGAAGCTATCTCAACCTCGTTACAATATTGTATTTGTAAAATAACAACGTATCTACAATTTTCCTTGTCATTTACAATTGTTCACAAAACGAATTCGGGTAATTTGAAAGATTTTTACAGACGATGCGGCGACGCGGGACGAGAAGCGAAATTTTTGCTAAATCGTCAAGTCGACACGACCGGGTTTATAGGCGCCATAAGTTCCAGGAATCACTTGCCTCGGCCGTCATAAAAATCACTTCACCACGTCTCGTTTGTGTATATTAAGCTCGTCTGCTCTTAACGTAACGCGTGTGGTGACGTCCATTACTCGCCTGATTACATTCTAATGATTTTTTGATTGTGCAAAAATATTCCAGTTGAATTTGTAGGCTATAAAAGGGAGATACAGAAAGCTATGGCCGGCCGGGCGTAAGTTTAATTAAAACAGAGCATCGCTCGTCCGCCGAGCGCTCGGAGCGAACGAGCCGAGCGGAGCGCTCTGAAACTGCCTACCGACTACCCGAGACACGCTCTAAGCGACTCTAATTAAAAATACTATAATAATTAATTGGAAACATTTGCATTTACGGTGAAACTGCCTTGCTGAATGTTATGTCGTCACCTTTTACTGCTGATGTTTACCAGTACTAGAAAGGTATCTAGCGCAACGATATTATGTCTTTGGGCGGAATAAATAATATCTTGAACTACTGCCAAACGAACTAACTTTAATAGTTGTTTCGAATTTAGTGCAAATCCTTTAAAAGTTAAAAGGTTGCAACTTTTCCGCAGTTATCGGGCACTTGTTTCAGGGAACTTGTACGAACTGATCGTATCGTTATAAACAGATAGGTGAGTTTAAAACTTGACTAAGCAAAAGATGTACAAAAAGGTGGTTCTGAAGTCCGGCGGAGTTGAAAATTAGGAGCGTTAAAGTTTGCTCTCTCTAGGCACCATTAGTTATTTTAATTGGTGTTTTAAATGCCTATGCAAAACGAGGCAGACAGGTGATAAATTAAGGAATGTAGAAAGTCACTTTTAGAATATCAATCACTTTTCAGTCTGTGAAATAAAAACACAGTGTAACTTGCTCGTAACTTGATTCAGCTGAGTGATTGAATTTAGATGTTCGTTCGCTAAACTATCGCATTGAAACCGCCCGATGTTTCTTTGTCTGAGCGCGCACTAAGTAACGGTTTCACTGGTTATTGTCAGACTGGCTGAGGCTGGAGCAGAGCGTATCAGTATTGGGCGTGGCGCCATGAGTAATGGAACTTTGAGCTCGCATGAGGAGGGTCCACTTATGTCACGAGAAATATATGATTGATAATACTACCTTCAGTAAAAACACAGTTCTTTTGTAACTTAACGATGCCATTCATATATTTTATAGATAAATATTTGTACAGTAACGAGCTCCGGTCTGATCTCGGTGACGTAGTTGGCTGGGATATAATAAATAGTAAATTCAAAATATATTCCAATAATTGAGAGCGAAATTTACCTTTATATAGTGCGAAACGAGGTATTTGTTTTTAACGTGGGTAAAGGTTTATGTGTGTAGCCAATAAGCAGTGCGGCGCTCCCGCAGGGTAAATTAGCTAATGTTGAAAGTTTTCAAGGCTTAGTTAATGAGCGAGGTTGTAAGGGGGCAGCAGTGCGATGAGCGGGCGGCTACGTAATGGCTTGTGAAGGAGGGTGTAAGATGCCAGTTACACACAAGTTGCCAGTAAATACGACTTTTGAACAAATGCAGCGTTTCGTCAAGTTGAAAGGCGAAACTTATTGTTGTACCATTTGGGCCGAACTTTTCCGTGTTGTGCTCGTCGCGAAAATAAACTCGCCGGAAATACTTTTATTGTTTCAAAATTGAGTTTGTCAAAACGACCGCGCTGCAAATTCTTTGAGTTTATTGCATTGGCTTCGTCCATAATTTGATCCTTACGGTAATACACAGTTTTTAATCGTTTGAAACACAGCATAGAACATACCCAAATCATTGTAATAATATTTTTTTTGCTTATTTTGGTTATAATGTATAGTCAGCATTTATGCTTTCAATGAACACCTACGGTACTTTCACAGTTTTTATGTCTTGTGACTGGGACTGTAGCACCATAACTATTTTTGTAATTGTTCTATTTTATGTCTTTTGACAATTCATAAGTGCCTGTAATCGGCCTAGTTGAAATAAACGTTTTCATTTTGATTTTTTGAAGAGGTTTGTGTGTACTAGTTAAATAAAATTACCAATTCACAATGTAACTGAAACATTTACAGTAAACATGATACTAATTTACAAAATAGGATAAAAAGCCATTTGGTTTATGTACCCCACACCGTAAAGCTAGCTTCCCTTTTCTAAACATATGTATTTATTATTCAAATTATACCATATACAAATATAATCTCCGTGAAAATTACCGCGTGCGCAGTGCGTACCGCCAAAATATGAATCTCGTTTCATTTAAGGTGTTAGGTATGTAGCGGTGAGGCTACCTACATTTTAGGATGTGATAAAAATATATTTTTAATAAAGTTTTACGACCAACCCCAAGTAGCATTTCCTTCTTTATTTCTTTAAATTATTCATATCTTCTGTCGGATACTGTCCGTTACAGAAAATATACTTTTCTCTCTGTAATATATTTATAAATTAACGTCCCAACTAGTTCTTGACTTGGTTTGTGAGATTTCGTGAAGTGAAATTAGGGGAATGTTTAAATTCTTCAACGTAAACGCAAAGCTGAAGTGGTTGAAGCGTCGCTAATTAATGAAGTAGCACCGCAGAGCGCCGTCGCCGCCGTCGGCGTCCGCGTCTCAGTGCGGCAGTAGCGGTGGCGCCGTGAATACTAATAACGAGGATATTATTGTTTTACCGCGACCATTATACCTCTGTCTTGCCTGGAAACCTCAACACCACAGGTGGCAAAGAAAACATAATCATAATTCATATAAATATTTTAGCTTTACAAAAGGCGAAGTGAGGATCCAAATAGACATTTATAAGACGACATTAATAATTATGAAAACGGGGGTTCAAGTTTTTCAATTCATTAATAAAGCGGCACACTACGCCAACAGCAGACCCTTGCAAAGGACATCTCGTAGATTCATTATTAAAACCTGTGAATGAAATAAGAGCAGTCCGGAATAAGTGTGGCTATTCAAAGAATCTTCAAAATCAGCTTAAATGAAATGTAAAAGGAATGTTTGTGCGGGGCGAAACTGTTCATTAATTTCTTCTTAACATAAAATTTCACAACTTGCTATCTCTCGAAGATTTCTGTTATTTTTGTTGATTTTCGCAGTTTCGCCACTGCAGCAGGTGTTAAAATATAGAATACAACTGGGGTCTTGAATATCCCCACTAGCGTTTTCAGCTCACGTGCAATTGTAATGTAGTACGTAACTGATATGGCGTAAGTTAAAATGGCTTCCCAACAGATTCCACTCGTATTAGTGTTATCGGACGGAACTAAAACCAAACCATCACAACATCGAATATTTTGATACGATTAAAATACTTTGTTTAGGCGCCCTGTCTCGCTTTTATTTTGAAATACATTTGGTTCGTCCAACTGCCTCGAAAACCAATGGCCAATTATTTAAATTTCAAATAGAATGGAATGAAAGAAAAACACGTTGTTTATTGCCGCACAAAACGTTGAATGAGGGAAAAGAGTTATTGTGGTACTTATAGGTTATGATTTAATATTGCTGTTATGGGTTTTGTGTTGCAATTTTAAATACAGTTGTAATAAATCGTACACCGCCGCTGCGACGCGACGGGCCGTGGTGGTGCAAATGAAAAACCATAACATATGAAGTATACGAATGTCGTGCATTATTTTACTTTAATACTGTAGGTATATTATACAGTGTGTCCGGGCACGAGTTAGCGATATTTGAATAGGATATTCTAGGCTCATTTTCATCGACAAAAATGCTTTAAAAAAATTCTTACTCCAAAACTTCGCGAATGGCAGCCATTTTAATTTTTTGATCTGTCGAACTGGGGAAATACAAATATCTTTGAATCCAAGAGACCTACATGCATGCAAATGACTTTATTGCAAAGTTAGACGTTGAGGCTTATCAAAAACTTACGAAAGATTTTTAAATAATATGTAAAAATAACCAAAAAACATGGGCAAACACGAAACTATACACAAAATTTCCCTTGTTTGCTCTTAAGGGTCTAAATAATTTCACATTTTTAACTCTAGCTCGATAAGTACCCCTGAATATTGCTAGGGTTTTTGCATTAAATTAAAAGTATTTGAGTCAGGCTATAAAATGATATCAAAAGTATCACTTTACATTAAGTATCTTAGGAGTTATTCTCACTTGAACATCACCCTTCCTTAGCGCATGTACCCCAATATTACAGGTGTCGAATTCTTTAGGTGAGCTAAATCGTTCCAGCGAATATTTATGAGCTGGCATTATTGACCACAATGTAAATGATCCCCAAGTAACCATCCTTAAACTGAAATAGGACAGTTTCTTGGATTTAATGCTGTGGGGCGAGACGGACGGGTTATGTTCAAATGAGAATAAGTCCTAAGATACTTAACATAGAGTGATAAATGACAATGGGCAAAAGCGGTCCAAGATCCTCCACTTATGACACATAATGGAAATGAAAGAACATAGTTGTGACATCATTCTGGCAAAATATTATCGAAATCTGTCCTGGGGTTATTTTTTTATTTCCGTTTAAGTGACTACCTAATCTTACCTAACCCAACTTTTTTCAATCAGCTGTAAATGATGCCCGATGCATATTGAACCATCTGGGAAGGCGGTTGGCTTATGTTTGACTTACACCGACTAAAATACCAATGATACCTTAAATAGCTAACCTAACCTAACTAATTTTTTTTTCAGCTAAAAATGATGCCCGACGCAATAGTGAACCATCTTGGAAGACGGTTGGCTTATGTATGACTTGGACCCACTAAAAATACCAACGAAACCTCGTAATTCATAGCTAACCTAACCTAACTTTTCTAAGTTCAGCTGTAAATGATCCCTGACGCATACTGAACCACCTGGGAATGTTTGGCGGTTGGCGTATGTTTTGACTTACAACGACTAAAATTACCAATGAGACCTTAAATAGCTAACCTAACCTAACTTTTTTTAAGCTAAAAATTATGCCCGACGCAGCAGTGAACCATCTGGGAAGACGGTTGACTTATGTATCCCCTAGACTTGGACCCACTAAAATGTATACCAACGAAACCTTAAATAGCTAACCTAACCTAACTTTTCTAATATCAGCTGTAAATCATCCCTGACGCATACTGAACCACCTGGGAAGGCGGTTGGCATATGTTTGACTTACAACGACTAAAAATACCAATGAGACCTTAAATAGTTAACCTCACCTAACTTTTATTTCAGCTAAAAATGATGCCCGACGCAAAGTGAACCATCTTGGAAGACGGTTGGCTTATGTGTGACTTGGACCCACTAAAAGTAGACTTAGTCGGTTCGGTGTTAGTCAAACATAAGCCAACCGCCTTCCCAGATGGTTCAAAATGAGTCGGGCATCATTTGCAGCTTAAGAAAACAAGTTAGGTTAGGTTAGCTATTTAATGTCTCATTGGTATTTTTAGTCGGTGTAAGTCAAACATACACCAATCGCCTTCTCAGATGGTTCAGTATACGTCGGGCATTATTTTTAGCTGAATTAAAAAAGTTAGGTTAGGTTAGCTATTTAAGGTTTTGTGGGTGTTTTAGTGGGTCGAAGTCACACATAAGCCAACCGCCTTCCCAGATGGTTCAATATGAGTCGGGCATCAGTTGCAGCTTAACAAACAGTTAGGTTAGGTTAGCGAAGCAGATTTAAGGTCTCATTGGTATTTTTAGTCGGTGTTATAAGCCAACCTCCTTCCCAGATGGTTCAGTATGCGTCGGGCATCATTAACAGATGAAAAAAAAAGTTAGGTTAGGTTAGCTATTTAAGGTTTCGTTCGTATTTTTAGTGGGTCCAAGTCAATCATAAGTCAACCGTCTTCCCAGATGGTTCAATATACGTCGGGTACATTTTTAGCTGAACAGTCAAAAGTTAGGTTAGGATAGCTTTTAAGATCTCTTTATTTCTAGTGGGTCTAAGGCATGCAATGTGCCTAACTGCCTAAATCAAACTAGATGTTTCAATGTGCGTGCATCATTTAAAGCTTAAAAAAGAATAGGTTAGGTTGGGTTTGGATAGGTAAGGTTAGGCTAGGTTAGCAAAGTCACTTAAATGGACATCAAAAAAAGAACTCTCGGACGGATTTTGATAAGTACATTACTTGCCAGAATGATGTCACAAATATACTTTCATTTCCCATAAGTGTCACAGCGGAGGATCTTGGACCAAGTTCCATACATTTTTGCCCATTGTCCTTTGATATCATTTTATAGCCAGACTCAAACACTTTTAATTTAATGCAAAAACCCTAGCAAAATTCAGGGGTACTCATCGAGCTAGAGTTAAAAAGTGAAATTTTTCAGTAATTTTCGTGTACAACTTCGTACTTTGCCCATGTTTTTTGGTTATTTTTACAAATTATTTAGAAAACTTTCGTAAGTTACTAATATGCCTCAACATTTAACTTTGCAATAAAGTCATTTGCATGAATGTACGTCTTTGGATTCAAAGATATTTGCATTTTACTTGTACACACCCCAGTCGACAGATCAAAAATTTTTTTGGCTGCCTTTTGTTATTCGCAAATATGGAATACAATCTTTTTGTGCCTACCTCTTTATATACAAACAGCTGTGTTTTAAATAAAATCTTTTTGCATTTGTTTTTTTAAAACGTTGAAACGTCAAAATAGCGGCCGGCAATGTATTACCGACCTGTAGAGCGGCCAGCAAAAACATTACTGGCCGCTCCTTGAAACACTCCGGCAAAGGCGACTTTGCTCAAACAAGGTTGTCAAAATAATGACCACATTACATGCATTTTTGAGTAAAGAACTTTACAAACCTGTTCGTAGAATACAAAGTACTTTTAAATTAGAACTTAAGACCCAGTAAAAACCCAGCACTATTATTTTTTGTTTGGCATCAAATATTCGCCTACACGAATACCAGAATGGTCGACTTTTTATTAGTTTTTCCAATGTTTACTTGACTGAACACAATGAAATTGACGGCCGGTCTGCCTGTTTGTGACGTATGTTTGACAGGTGTGAAGCAGATACCTAATCTATGAAGAATTTGCATAATTTTTATATTAATCTTTTGATATTTTTCCCTGAAATACTAACAGTTTTTAGCGAAAAACGTAAAGTCTTGAAACGTGGGGTGCCCCACTGGTAGCGTGTTACTGAGTATGTTAGTCTATGTACTGGCGTTTTATTTTATTCTGTGTTGAATTTGACTAGTGTAATGTACTTGGTCGGCTAGCGGAACTACTAGCTTCTTGCTCTTGACAACCTTTTTAAAACACTTGGTCGAAATGTTCGCCGTAAGCAGGTGTACCAATAAACGCTGTCTTCGCAAGCCTTTCCGCTCACGTTCTCGGCAAGTCGTAACACCAAGGCACTTCGCTTATATGAAATACCGTCTTTATGGTTACTTATTGCTACGAATATGATCGCCATACTGAACATTTATATGTTTTTTTGTACGTTTTTCTGTTGCCAAGCCTGGTTTTATTGTGTTGTAACCATAAAATACGTTGTAACTACGGATGTTATATCGTAAGTAGTAAATATGTAATAGCATTGGATTCGTGGTCATCTTGTTAAGTTCGCTACTTTTAATAGTGATTTCAATTTCGGTACAATAGAGAAGCTTTTTAGTAATTCGGTCAGGTTCTTTGATGTGTACATGAAGGTCGATTTTCAACAGAAACGTTTCCCCTTTTGCTAGGATCACGTACTCTCTTCTTGTCTACTGTAGATAATATAGAATTAGGGAGGAAAGTCAGTAACGAAAGTGGATAGGTTTCTGTAATGTGGTTGTAAAGGATCGGATGTATAGGGGATACGTTACATTAATTGAAGTCTTTAAAACATGCTTTCTGTTTACAAAATAACAGAATGTTTGTTATCTGAATACGTAATTAGTATTGGAGACTAACATACGACGCGCGTGACTCCGCTGATATAATTCTAAGCTCCTCACAGACTCAAAGCGCTTAAACATGTAAAATATGAGCGGTTTGTGTATGAATTGCGCAACTAGATTGCTGAATATTCTGCTTTGCCTTCACAATCCTCTATGCTTGTACATTTTGTCGTGGTATGATTCTTAAATCTGTTAAATCCCATCTAGCCCATGTAGTAGTTACGAGATTTATGACCGTGGCTGTTGCATTTGTTTCCTTTAGTAGCCTCTACATCCGGATTTTATGCACCAACTATAAAACGTGTTTGTTTGTTCTGAGGGACCCACATTTCACAGGATTTATGTGCTAACACTGCAAACTTCAAAACCAATCTAACAGTAAAACTAATTCCAGTACAGCTTTACATAAAAATAGAGGCCTTTTTGTTGAATAGGTTCGACCCTGGTGCTTAAAAGCACTTGATAGTTACATAGGTTTTATAAAAACATTCATTCCCAACATTTCTTACGCTGAATTTTATATAAAGAAACTTTAAAAAAAAATTCATTTCAGTTGTGTAACGTACTCCATACGTACAAACATTCCGACGTTAAAGCACCGGTAACATGTTTTGTTCTTCACTCCATTCTTCGAACGTGTACATGTCTGAAACTCTTCCGTCCAAGTTTACTGTTGCGCGAGAAAACATCATAAACAACTCTGAAGAATACTTATTAAAGCATATGAAGATAGTTGTTGTCGTACCAAAACTTAGGTCAGGTTAAAGGTGATTTATACGTAGGCGTCCAGATGATAAATAGGTACACAATGTAAGTGGTAATTTATAGATATGTGATAAATCAAAGCGAGAGTCTCTGGGGCACGAGCCACGAGCACACGAAGGTGAACGAATCAATCATGATAAATTATGCCGTGTGCTGGCGTCGAACGCTCATACGTCGACGACGACGAATTCACTGTTGGACATGAAATGCAAAAAAAGGTCTTTAAAAATATCTTTGATGGTAAGCAAAAATATATTTTTTATGAAGCATTCATGACGCGGATGTTAACAGCCTTCAAAAATATTTAGCATTACACAGCTTAGTTTTTACATCTGAATTATTCGTTGTGTAAGTATAAAATTCATATAAGTCAGCGGTTTCAGAAAGATGGGATTCGTTTTGCTCTATTGGTGCCTGGAGAAGAGTAAAATAAAGTTTTTGTGTGGAAAAATACAAAGAAATAGTTAGTAGTGCGGTCCCTTGCGGCAAATGCCGCCGACAGGTGTGGAGCGCGGCTAATGTGCGCGTGACTACCCAACAATGACTTGGGGGAAATGATATAACTTTATTCCATGCTGTTTTTCTTAACTTTTATTTTATTTATAAAATGATTTTTCTTTGTTTTGAAAGTAAAAATAACTGTCGTCCTCTGACGTCGCACGTCTCGGGTCGTCTGGGAGAATAGAACAAATTGACCATCAACTGAAATTATCCTACTGTCATTCTTTGATAATATGCAGTTGTATGAAACAGCTTTATCTTGATACGTTTATGTAGTATGTCAATCTACTAAACATCCCATTTCGCTTGAGCTAGAGTACATTTCAGACATAATCTGGATATTCAGTGAGATAAATGAGTTTTCACAGAAAATGTCTCACAATATGTGGCAGTTTATACACAGTTGCACTCTTTAATCTGGTTACATTGTTGGTGCACCTCGAAGGGAGCTCACGGCGGGATCAATTCCAGGTGCGGTGCAATCGCAGAGCTCCTTCCGCTTAAAATGAAAACTCACGCGAACGAAACACGTACATATTGTTTATAGGGGACACGTAGTTTATTTGGTGCCAAGTGTTCACCATGACGAGTAGAATGTGCTTAGCTCTTACAAACTGGATAGTAATCTAGTTGAACGAATTTAGCAGAGAATTTATACACTTAATTCCAGCGCCAATAAGATTTGTAGATGTCATTTATTCGCATGTTTTCTGTCGATATTTTGTACCTACACGTTGACATCTTAGGAAACATCTCCCTTTGGTCTTAACATAGCCGTTGCCATTGGTGAAGGAAAGTAAAAGTCTATTTGTTCACTCCCAAAAATATGCTCATTCTGCCATTTATGTAGCTAAGTTAAACGTAAATGTAGTTACAACTTAAGCTGTCTACTAAGCATATAACTTGATATATTTCTTAAATACATTTCTCAAGAATATCAACAAAGGGAAACTCGTATTACTGAACGTTTCAGAGGAACAGGCGGCGTGACTGACGGCGCTTGACGTAAAGTGTTGTACTTTGAGATTGCTACAAATCGCTTCCTCTTATATTGACATTGTTCCTGCGACAAATGTTTTTTGTTCACATACTAAAATACCTTCATATGTGTCTAAAAACCAATATTGGTAGCGTTTGTGTGATGTGTGGTTATGTAGCGATGTTTCGTTTATTACAGATTTTTTCTTCTCATAATGTCGGATAGTAAAAGCTTTGGGTAAAGTGGAGTGATATTTATCGTTATTGTACCGCATGTAAGTGATTAATGTTTTAGTTTTTTCTTATTTTGCTCGCCGTTATTTTGCTCTGTTGCCAGAGTGCACTAATTACAAAGAAGCGTTGTTCCATATAAAAGAACAAACTTTTCTACAGAACCGCGCTTTGCAAGTTTTTAGGAACGTTCTATTTTATAAAGTTCATACTTGCTGCGTCTTTTATGACTTGTGTCGTCAAGCCAAAATTGCCAAGTGAAAACCCGAAATGATGCGTAAGTATTGATATGTCGTCAGGCCGTCTTTGAACAAAATGATATCCATTTTGTACCAACGTTGGTTTTTCGAATATTGCGCGAATTTTCAGCGGATGGAACTGTCTTTTGTTCCATTTCCTACATGACATGGAAATCAAAACAATCGTGTTCCATTCTATCTTTTCACTCATCTTTCACTTTTTTGTGTACAAGCTTAGTTCTGTTTTTGTTCAGTTTCGTGGCTGTATTTTTGCGACATCGCAATTCGTTGTTTTGCGTAACCATTTGCGTAACAGCCACGGCATTTTTTTCCTTATGGTTTGTATACCAAAGTGATTTACACGCGAGTTTTTACCACAACTCTACACCCAGGTGGCTCACTTACTCGCTATTACGCAGGGATTTTCCTTTAAGTCCGTACTACAATTTTATTCATAGTCATGAATAATTACCTATTTTCCTATAAGTACTGGTACGCGTAGATGCCTTAACTGCCAGACTAAAACGTTTAGGAGCTTTTGTCGCATCGCTGAACCTAAGCTACATTGAATCTACGATGGAAACCGATTATTTGAACGGGTAAAAAAATCGATTGTGAGATTGCATTTATATAGAGTCCGTTGCAATTGCGTCGCAACGGTTATTTTCTTAGGCAATTCCGATTATCTTTGCGCGGCGAATCATTAGGGGCCATCCGAGGCTTAGCACGACATTGCGGATTATGCTTCTATCTTGCAAAAGAAGATAGTTTTTAGTTCCATCTTCCTCTAGATTATCTCCTTTATTATTAGGTCTGTGTTGTTCCTTGGGTTGTTTTATTATTTTCAAACTGTCAGCAATAATGTAGGGAAGTGCTTCGAGCGGCGTGTTATGACTGTCCCGTGGAGATATTATTTGGCATTGAACTCGGATCTATTTCTGATGGAATGAGGGTTTTCGTACTTGTTTCCGTTTTCCTTTTTATTCCCGGTCTCTGTTTTGGTTATATAGGCACGATTCTATCGGGAATTTATTTTATGTGTTTTTTTTGAGCAAACTGGACGGTCCCACCGCTACTACACCGATTTAGATAAGAACTGGAACAGCTATAGTAACAGTACGTTATTCTTGGTTATGGGAATAAAATCTGTCACATTTTAAAGCAAATTGTTTTAAGTATTTACCAAATAAATCTGATTACCTAATTACACTTGCATTTAATAGTACAATTAACGGTTTCCCAGTAATAACGTTCGTGTTTTCACTGAATATATGATGCTCGTTTACAACCGACAAATTACGACTGACAGAATAAAAGCTATTGAAGTACGTAATGGTATCAAATAATATATCGGGTATTTTAAACTAGTAACAATGGAATTATATTGCGAATAAAACACTATTTATATAAAGCTAGGTATTTGGTGACGATGATTCAAAAGCTTTCACCGCGTATAATTTATTATCATGTTTTGCACGGCTTCCAGCTCTATAAATAAAGAGTAAGCACTTAAAAGCTACGAAGAATGTTTGAATAATAATATTGTTACGAAAGAGAAGTAGGTATTAAAACAACCTTTTACTTTGAAAGCCTATAATAATTATGTTATTAACACGAATATTTGAAATTTGACTTCGAAATAAGCTCAAGTTGAGCATTTTGCCAATACGTATTGTATTGAAATTTCTATTGGGTTTACGTTCAATTAAAATTTGACATTACTTAATTTTTTCAGGAGGAAATTTAATTTCCCATTTCTAACCTTTTACTTTTATGGATATCCAATAATATGGGAACATATTTATCATTCATAAATTGACATTGTCCACTAAGCTAACCCGAAACAAGATTCGAATCCCGATATTTGATTATTTATTCTGGACAAGAAGGTCTGATACCCTTATATTTCTTTTGTTCTGTATGTGTGACGTTTATATTCATTCTAAGGCCCGACGCTGCGTTAAACGGGTCCCCGCGACGGGCAACCGTCGCGGGTCCACGTCCGTGGTCCCGCGCGTGGCTCCGCACGTGGCCCCGCGCGTGGTCCCGCGCGTGGCCCCGTGCGTGGCACCGCGCGTGCCCCCGCGACGGACGTCCGCGCGGGTCTCCGCACGTGGCTCCGCGCGGGTCCCCGCACGGGTCCCCGCGACGGAGCACTTTTGTATAGAACCGCGCGTGCATCCGCGTAACGCAGCGTCGGGCCTAAAGTAGTGAATGCTTTCTTTCTAAATATATTTTGTTAGCTGTTACCTCCGGCCAATCTACTAAGGTATTCGTAAACTAACATTCCTGAGCATGTGTTATACTCCTGTGTACAGTTCCCAAGTTCCCGGATAATATTGCACTTGCATTCTACATATAGGTAGGTTATGTGGTCTACTCTCATATTATAATGTTATATCAAAGTTTATGTCAGGGTTTATAGGTGTTCTCGAAAGGATTTAACTATGAAATCCTTTCGGTGGTGGATTTTTTTTGTTATAATATCATCATATACAGTGTAGTGTACCCTAAGAGACCCGTATCTCTAAAACCCTTTTTAAGCCCCCGAAGCACTTATGTGCTTGTGTGCTCCGAAACTTACTTACATGGAATAATGCCTATTTAGTGTTTGAACAAAATAATTACAACATCTTTGAGTTAGAACTTCTGAAGCGAATAAAGGTGACCCCAGTCAATAAGTACGTTACTAAAGGGGATACGGGCTGTCTGCATATCTGAGACGTGCCTCCTTAAATAGTTTAGGTATTTTCTTCTACTGTTTTACTCTGGATCTCTTAGTACATTAATTTGAAATTTATGCGTAGGTCTGCGTATTCGAAATACTTACTTTATTATTACGGCTCTGTCTGCGTCTAGGCCCGTTTGTAAAAACTTTAGTTTTTTCAGTTCCAAAGGGTCCAGATTTAATACAGAATCCAATCTGAATTTGTACAACATTTTGTCATTCAGCCGATTATGTGTAATTAAAAGGAAAATCGTTTTAAAGTAAAATGTGGCTAATCTCTTTATGATGCCGGCTTTCTTACTTTTTATTTTTACTTAGAAGATACTGATTGATATTTATTGTGTCGAAGTTTCTAAGTGTTGTTTCTTTCTTTGCAGGTAAGCTTGGATTTAATACTACCTCATCCTGGAACTGAACATAATTCATTGAACTTGGAAAAGTGTTATGTGAGGTAAGTGTTCGTGTTTTAAAACTATGAAATCCACTACCATTAGAATTTAAAATGGGATATTTACCATGTGTTTTGAGTTTCCGTTATTTCGGCACTGTTACAAGCGCCATGATCATGAACGAATAGTGGAATAGTTCATCCGTGATCTTTTTTAAATTCTAATGATAGTGATAGTGACCATGTCAGTTTAAAAACCTATATCTACTATGAAAAGCAGTTGCTCTCACGTTGTTTTGTAATAAGATATATAAGAATAAGGTTTATCTAAAAAATATATCATGAAGATATATTTACGAAGAACATGAACATAACGTAGCACAAGACTAATTTAATCTTCACTCCTACAACCGCAACAAATCACTGAAATAGTCTTATCGGAACGTTGCCGCCGCCGACAAAAAATAGCTTTGACATCCGACATGGTAACTCGCTTAGGACGTGTCTTTATTACATTCCCAACTAAATATCATGGAGAATACTGATCTTGTTTGTCTTACGCGACGCCGGAGCTACTAACGCAATTAAATATGGTAGCTTGCAAGCTATAAAATGAATAATTCTGCCTTTGATATGACATCACAGGTCGTATATTTAGTATAGCTCTGAGATGGCGACGATCGATCTCCTGCCACTGCCCGTGTCGCCTTCGTCGAACAGAATTCCGCCTAGTAAGCAGTAAAAATAAATGACGGCGAGCAGGGTTGGGTACGTACTAGGTAGTATGTACGACGAAACGTTAACAGGTCGATTATACGAGGCCATCGAGCGCGTAGGTACTTGAGCGATCCCGGCCCACTCCGGTCGTGTGCCTAATGACGGGTCACGCATTTAAATAGGCGCTCTGTTCCCAACCAATCGGTTATTCCAATACAATAGGTACGCTCCTACGGAATTCATTCGTTTGATGATTAATATTTGCGCGTGCAGGACCTCGCGCGCTCGTAGTGGTCAGCACCTCACTGTGTGTGCGAGACTTATTCGTGCTAACGTGCCACATTATCATTCAGTAGGTAGTGCTGATTTATTCTGAACATGAATAACATCATTTGTGGTTGTAATGCACCTATGCTACATAGTATTTTATGTCGGTACGCCTTACCTATTCCCGTTTCCAATTGTACCCGGCTAGGTGCTGTGAATAAGTGAGTGTGCTTACATTTGCGGCCATAAAGTCAGCACTTTGATACATAGTGTTTTATTGTACCACCTACCCACCAACGCCATGTTATGAGAAACCATTTGTTAATGCCGAATAGAGATGTTTAATATGTTTTGCAAATAGCTTAGGCTTGTTGCCAAATGTTAACAGAATAGGAAACTTATCCGACCCATGCAGACGCACAACTTCTAACTACTTACTGTAAATAAGTGCACGTACTTTATTCTATTTTGTTTAGTCGGGGAACGGTCTACTTCCATTCGCTTATTGCATTATTTTCCTAACAAAAAAGCTCATCTTAAAATGTAGATTAACTTCCTCTTCAACAATGTCGCTATACAAATGACTAAATAACAAGCCTTGTATACTTTTAAGATCAGCTGAAAATCAAAATTTGTAGAAAAAAATGTCGATTCATTTCAAGATAATGAATGGAGTTCAGCAATTCATTGTCCGTGGAAAATAATTAACTGGCTGACTCGACACAAATCGAAGCATCCCCGTCTGGGAGTCCGAAGATTATGCAAAGTTATAATCCTCCTGTTGAGTACACCTTTGTGTCAACGGAATTAAGGATAAATCTTATGCCGTTTAGAGCTTGTGTAGAGGTTTCAAGAAATAATTTTAATTTAAAAAGTAGGGAGCAGTTCACTTGATTTGTTGTAGTCGCTTGAGATAATTTATATAAAGCTAACAATCCTTTTAGCGTGTACATTATAATTTGGGCGGTGCAAGCGGGCAGCGCGAGTTCAGCGCGGTCGTCATTGTTTTCAGACGGTAATTTATATTGTGCTTTAGGAAATTAGCGAGGCGGCCGCCACAGGCTCAGGTGCCACCGCGCGCCATTACCGACCAGATTTACTCGCAGATCTCGCAGCGCTAAGACGAGTAATTTGTTGCGTAATTATTACAGCTCATTAAAAATGTATTAACTACGCTCTCCCTTTATTTAATTTCACAAACAGACGAATTTGTCGAGGTTTGTTTTAAAGAATAGGTTTCAGACATCCATCTACTGTTTACAATTATGGTTAAGTTTTATTTGTACGTATACTTGATTCAATTATGTTGGTCTGATGAATACTGGCTCATTAATTAGTGAACTCTAGCGTGATGGTGTTCTCTGTTATTTACTGTTTAATTTTGGTATCAATTAATGGATATTAAAAACTATGTGAACCGCTCATTGTTGAAATGAACAGAATTTACTTTGGCGTATTGTGTTCGTGGTGAATGGTGGGGCATAATAATTGTGTGCGCAATTTCAGTAAATCACGGAGAAATCATGGAGCGTCGTTTAATATAATTATGAGCTATTGAAATCTGGGATCCCGAAATTAGTTTCCGCGTACTTGTGATTTTCATAATTTAATTGGCCAAATATTTATTCCATAACTAGTCATAGAACAGCTTCGTACAAATTTACGTTATAGATAAAGTTTGTAAGTCTGAAAGTGCACATTTTCATTACAAAGACTAGCGGTTCGTACAGGAGGCTTAAAAACTTCATAAAATAATATGTCCACCGGTTGTTTTCGCCGTGTTTGCCGTGGTTGCAAAATTTCAGCGCGTTTTAATGGAAATCTCTTTTTCCTCTTTTAGCGGTAATGGTGACAGCCTCCGAGTTTCCCGGTAACCATTTATAACGAGTTTTAATCGTGACACGGAAATTAGTTATATTACGCGTCTATCCGCCCGCTGACTATATT
>JAQSVV010000633.1:0-61489 GCA_036375495.1 Agrotis segetum
TCAAGTGCGAGTCGGAGCCTGAGGGCGAATCCTAAATGAAACACGATAATTATGCCACTTTGACGAGCTACACAAATAGTTCATTAAGTTTGATAATCAAAATTACATTCGTATACTGTCAAGGTTTTACTTTAATTACTAGTGAAATTAAAAAAAAAGTTACCCCCAAAATAACATGGTGTAAAGGTATTTTCGAATTTCCACCCAAGTACCCAACAAATAAATCTGATCATGATATTATTTAGTAAGTATTAAGTAAGTTTAGTAAGAAGGAAATACGCTGATGATCCATAAAACACTTGCACAGATCTGCATAAATTTATACCTAAGGGCCATTTCGATCGCATCAATGTTCCTACAAAACCGCAACAAAATGATTAGTTTTGGATCTACGATGCCACAGACAGACACATCATAATAATACCCCTCTTTTTGCGTCGAGGGTTGAAAACTACGTTCAGCTTCTAAAGTGAGCTATTCAATTAATAATTCCATACCTGAATATACTTTTATTATTCGACGATAAAACTGAACTGCAGTATTATTTTCCTGAAAGCAATAATGCGGATAAATGGCGCCGATTTTTCTATCGAATATTCTAGACGTCTCCAGCGTATGCAAGCAGGTCACTTCATACTCTAGTTGGTTCAGGAAGTACAATATTGTGGGTAGGTAGGACATTGCCTATTTAAGTAAAAGAATTTCACGTTAGTTACGGTTGGCGAAATGGCTGAGCTATCTACTAGTGCGTTGCGTGTTTTGGTTCGATCCCCTACGGATTAAATATTTGTATTACCTATAAATAACTTTTCCGGGTCTGGGTGTTTGTGAATGTGAATTTCAATGTTTGTAAACACAAACACGGTGCAAAAGAAATTCCAAGCTTGGGAAAAAAAAAGAAAACCGGGAAAGATTTGTATTATTTTTTATTTGCTTTTTTAATGTTTAGAAAAGTATGTACACAGAAAAAGTTATTTACCTTGTTAAAAGACATGGTCTTGAATACGTAGTCGCCGTAAAAAAAACTCGTTCCCAAAAACATCTTGGCTTTCGCTACAAAGTCGAGATGTACCTCGTAGCGACCCTGTGTATAAAATCACGTTTAATTTGATGTTTACGACGGCTTTCTGAAATTAGTTGATACTTATCTGAAAATCTTACCTTGTTAACTTTGCAATTCTTAGTCAAATTGAACGAATCAACAAGAATGGGGCCCAAAACAAAATGTTCGCAAGGTTTGTTCAGAGAATAGTTCCACAACTTTTTTGTAACATTGTTGCTTTTTGTACTAACCGCAATTTTAGCCTGTTTAAAATGGAAATTAGTTACTAAAATATGTAGTAAGATAGTTATTGTTTTGTGAAAATTTAATTAAAATACCTACCGCGGTAGCAGGGCAATCCTTGGGAAAGTCCAGTAGGAATACTACGTCCGACATATTTTGTGAATTTTTGATTTCAAACTTGCCGCAGTCGACCTGTTTGGGACCTTTACATACTTCGAACTTTTCCCATTCCATTACGTACGGACCCTGAAATAATAATACAAGGGAACATATCATTAAAATTTCCTAGTCGCACTGTACGTGTACCTCCCTTGTATTATCTTTGAGACTATAGAAGATTCCCAAAGTAAATTGGGAATTCTCAGGATTGAGTTCGATTTACTTTCCTCAATCACCCTCGCCCTCCAAGCTTTTGCTATAATGAAAATTGCATGTTATTGAAGCCCCAAAATCTTTGAATAAACAAAAATCCGACAGACGGATAGGATTGTTGGTAATCAGGTGTGAATAGATTTCTGTGAATGACGGATCATTGAGGTGAACAAATGTCTGGGAAAGCGGATATTCCTTTGTTCAAAACTGTAGGCGTCACAGTTGACTAAATCAGTGGTATAAACTTGTATTTAGGCTTATGAAGAATGTTTGGTATCTGTGTAATTTATTAACTTTAACTTGCTGGCTGCTTGCGATGTTCAACGGTCATTTCACTGACCGTTGAACATCGCGACCAGCCAACCCTCGAAATGTATTTTGCAAAATGCTTATGTTGGTTAAATGCTCGGTTGAAAGATTTATATGGATAATCTATAAATATCCAAATTCTCGATCAATATGGTTCTTAAAATACACTTGTTTATTGGTTTGGAATCTTCTCGATCGCTTTATACGCAGTCAACGCACAGCCGCGTGTAGGCTTAACGCTCATACGTAAGCTGTCATGAAAAATAACGTATAGGTGTGCTGGGAACGGTGCGGTTAGCTCCGGACGGCTCAGCCTCGGGAGCCACGATACCGCGTCGACAAGTTTATACGCCGATGTGCTAATGGTAAACCGTTCCCCTGCCTGAAGTAAATGTCGATGGAAATAATACCTAAGCAAAGCTTAATAATCGGTGTCCTGATATTCAGCTATTATACAATACAGGTACTTACATAATTCTTGGGGTCTGTTTGGCCTATTCCTTTTATGATCAATGAAAAAAATATAAGGATATGAACCAAACACTGCATTGCCTCTCGCGGCGCAGACAGTGCGACGTACGACACCTCTTACACATTTCGCGCTTTTGAATATATTCCATATTTTAACAGCGTCAGTTATCAGTAATCATTTTAATTCTTTTTAAAAACATCGTCATAAAAAATGTAATTTCCGGAGATCTGTACGACTGACGATAATTGCGTACCTGCGGATATTGAATAACGAAGTTGAGATGTAATCTGATAATGTGAAATCATTATTCGGTTCACATTTTCTTTGTCCCACAAGATAAGTTGTTTACTCGAATGATAGTGCCAGTGTATAATGTGCAAAGGAATCATAATATAATAGTATTAATCGTGAGGGGTCGTTACGGAGAGCGTGGCTGCGGCAATCATTAGTGCATTTTATTTCACGAGCCGCGCTGCGCCGCTCAACTTCGTAGGTGGCTTAATGCGTTTCCCCATTACCTGTCACCTCTACCATATACAATCCTTTTAAGCTTAACCCCTTATTGTTTTCATATCCGAGAGTTTCACTATTTAACTACACATACGTGTCGCTATGTTACATTGTGTCGTTTATATATTGTGTTCAGATTATATTAACTCAGTATAATGTAATTGTATTGAATTTCATTATTCAGCAACTAATGAAATGATTTCGCACCTGGGCCTGATTTGATTGAATTGCTAATATAAAACATTATTGTTATGAAAATGTATTTCAATTTTATTTTCGACTGAAATTTTTGTCCTTTAATATATATTGAACAACTAAAATTGATTTAATTGCTGCGATGGAATAATGCAATCAAAGTGTTGTATGTCAAGTACGTTAAGTGTCGGTAGTGGTGGTCGACATCGTCGAACTGTTCTTGTGCAACGAGCGCTAGCTTAGTTGAGTGGTTTGCTCCGCCATTTGTTATACGAAACTAGAAACCAGTGAGTGCACTCGGTTCGGCGGCTATATCTGAGTCTTCCCGCAGACCCTCGACCTCTCTGTTTGCCAGCTTATGTGGCGATCGCTGGGCTTAGTCTAAATTGCAATTAAACGAACTTGTGCTTTTACCCGTTGCCTCTACGTTATTGAACTGTTTGTAGCTTGTGGGTGTGAGAAAATAATTTTGAAACAGAAAACGAATTTTCCACTTTGTGGAATCTATAAAGCCTCGACGCCCTGTCAGCAGTTTGAGAGATATTATGTTTTCATGGACACTTTCACCGCTCAATCTTTAGAAATGGTCCGCACGATAAAGTGTTGGAGAATGTCCTTCTGACCTATTCGCCAGTTCGTAAAAAAATTGTGTCGTCATCTTTTGTACTAAGTATCTTCTGAGATGGACATGTGGAATGTGATCGGACTGTATAAGGTAATTTAGTGAAATCGTTTCACCGTATTACGTATCCTACCGGCAGCAGGTTTAATAACGTCTTTGATAAAGACGTATATTTGGGTCGGGTTGGATGAATGTGAGGCCCTAATATGCTTCGCCTTCGTCGTCGCGCCGTCGACCGCTGTCGGCTGCGCGGGTGGGCCCCGCCGTCATACTCGTTGCCGCAGCTCACACCCATTCATATGGATAGTGCGGCATAGTTTACATATTTTGATGCGCCGCCGCTTTAATAAAGCCATTAATTTTAATAATGCTTCGCTCACACGTTAAACATTCGCGGTCGCGTTTAATAGTTTCTGCCTTACCTACACCATGTTACGAGAGTAAGTTATTAGATGGCTGTTTAATTAATGTCGTGTAAATATTAACATTAACGTCAGACGTTCATTTGAAATTCGCTGAAGAGTGACGAAAAACTGAGCTCTAAATAATCATTTTAATTTGTTTTATAATTTGTTTTTCGTTGAGTTTTCATTGTCTGTTTTAATAAATATTATTACGTTCTTTTATGAGGTACTTACGAACTTACTGAGAAAACAAATAAAAAGCTGAATAAGGTGGTTGGAGGTCGTTAGGTTCCAGGTGCGTCGTCGTGTAAATGTATGTCAATCACATGTGCTTTGTCGATCGGTATGCGATCACTACATTCCCGGGCTCTTCGACTCACACTCACTAACGATCTCGTTAGACGAACTCTTTATCTTATCTTTATAAGCATGACGAATGACATTTTCCTTGTTTTATCCTGCATGATAGATAACGGATAAGAGTTTTAACTATCGTCATTTTCGGGTCGTACCGAAAATTGTTCATGAATGTACTTAAAACTTCATTTGTGTTTGACTTTGGCGACGTATATTTTTCTACACAGCTTTATTATTGTAATATAATTTCAGGATTTCATTTGAATATAAATGAAATTATCTGATACATATTTATCTTCTTAGTATAAAGTTTGAAAAAATAAATACGATCAGAAAAAAATTAAAAAATCTAATCTGCTTCAGTTTTATTCAAACCTTTTTTTAAATTTTATACGAATTTGAAAACAGGCGTTAGAATGTCATATGTCTAGTGTGTATGACATTCTAAGAAGACAAAATCGATTGAGAAATGTGATCTAGCTAAAGCAGATGGCCATCAGTCAACACAATTTGCAGTAGCTACTCAAATAACTAATTATGATGATGCGGAGTGTACTCAACAAAATGCCGATATAAGGAGTTGATTATAGTGCATTAAAGCACTTAAGAGAGCTCGAAGTGTGATGAATGATCGTCTCCGGGCGTCGGCAGCAGCGGCAACGGTGTGGAACAGTGCGCGCGCCGCCGCCGCCTCACAATATGATTGATAGTGCTTTATGTTACATCAAATTACTTCAACCATGTTCTATATATTGATATTAAATTCTAATACCCTAATATAACTAAGCTAGATCTAACGATACTGAGAGGGATAGGTATTGATCAAGTTCAAAAGTTCAACTTCAATTTAAACTTATTTAATCACCTTAATTATCTAGCAAAAAATCTACCTCGAAAGACACGCCCGCTGCCCGAACTTGTCTCGTACTTGACCTGACTTCAGTACATAACTCGATTGTCTGATAAAAGTCAGTTTGAGTTTCGTTAGTACTTTATTCCCAGGCGATAACGCAAGACATTTGCCATCTCTGAGTAAATACGTTATTAGTTCATACACTTTCGGGAAATATATCAACGGTTTAGTCAACAGTAGTTGCGTGTTCTGTGAGTCTTGTGTAGTGCGTGGCTCACTCACCTCGACGGCGGCATTTGAACAAGCAAACAAACGAACGATGCGTAAAATGGAGCCGATGCGTTGAATCGCACCTCTTTGTCTTACTTTATTTTGTTCGCATAGACCTCGTTCTATTTTGATTAACTCATTTATTTTCGAAATGGAAGTGTACGAAGAGTGGACCCTCTTGTGACTTTCCCGTTGAGCGAAATTACCCAAGTCGGTGATGTTTGCAGTGCGAACGTGTTGAGTGTTTGGCTCCTTCACGACTGTTAACTTTTTGTTGCTACGAGCTACCGACCGTTTACTGTCACTTAATACCTTTCTCTGAAACTACGCAACACTACAATATCGAACTTCTTCTCGAAAAAAAAGTATTTTCACTCCGATCATCCATAAATAAAATCTTTACATGTTGGTAGGTACTGACTAGGTGAAACGTGAAATATTTGCGGAATTCCAAATTAGATACGCGATCGTGTTAAGAGCAGAAGATTGGCTCCGAGAATAAAAGCCGAAAGTCAAGATAAGTCGCTGGCAGGAGATATTTTTGGAGATATTTTCGGCATCGTATCTGTACGTCACGTATACGTGAAGATATTCACCTGACGCTATCTAATATCGTTATAGAAGTTAGCTTAGTTCTATCGACTAGCTATTGATACCCGGTCACCAAAGACGGTTGGCGAGCCTCGGGCGGCCACTTTGCTAGTAGCTGTAACGTATCTCGTTATTTCAGTTGGCCATATAGCATGCTATAGCACATCAAAGCGCTCGCTGATTGGTCACCTCTATTTAGAACCTCCACATTCCGGTGTTAACCTCGAGAATTGCTCCCATTCCTGTACCTATATTGAATAGACCCTTAGATATTAATATGTACATTGCACATACAGAACTACCTGAAATCGGTAGGTATAGGTAGGGTTGTTTTCATGTTCGTGGTGTATACGATTAGGTATTATACTTACCCATGCGTAAACCTGATCAAGCAACTTAATTATCGATATTAGTTAAGCTGTTGTTGTAGATAAATATCAGATATAGACTTGATTATACATAAACACCATTTCTTAGAAAGCTTAGCGTTAGTAAGACGAAAACATTAAGATAATTGATAACTTCGATAAAAAACCATTTTCGTAGTTTAGAAATTTTGAGCGAACATAGACGGTGAGTGAATTTTTTTTATACTATGTAAAGAAATAATAATATGATATTATTCTGAAGGGTCTTCAACAGCTCATTCATACAGATACGAAGAATAAAATGCGCGAAAACATAAATCCATTATGATCGTAGAAAAACAAATGTATTTTATCTTATATCCCACATGACGTTCTTTTAAAAGGCTTTACGATATGACACATGTAAGACTTATCACGAAAAATACCTACTTTGTTAGAAAGAATAGGGGCCAAGTACGAATCGGATTGTACACAGAGATGGTTCCGTGCTATCATACGTATTTGAAAACAAGAAACTATTTGTTTTTCGTAGCTTATTTTATGGAGACGTTTTCGTTATATATTTAAGCGACCTTACAGTTTGATTCTCGCATTCTGTGGGTTTTCGGCTGGCTAACAATGTGTATCGGTTCCAAAGATACAGCTCGTTGATTCACTCATAGGCTCAGTAATAGAGTTTCGTTAACATCCTTTGACAAGTGAACCCTAAAAGCAATATTCAAACAAAAGTGAGTGCAAGGTAGCCATGTTGTTAATATTCGGTATGTTATTATAGCCGACAGACATCGTATGTTATCTATATACACTAAGGCTGTTTGGACTAACTATTCCCGAGAATCTTGTGAGCCATGCTAGCGCTTCAGAATGTAGAACTGATTATCGAGATAGTAGCTATGAAATGAATACTGTTACTAAAAATACTTATAAAAAGTCAACTAGTGTTTGTTTTGCGTGTGAAAGAATGCAAAGCCTTGATGTCCAAAAATTTCATTAGATTTGTCATCAAAAATCACTCTGACACTTCAATACATACAGTGTGACCAACGCACGTTGCTGAAACTTAATTTTACGCCGTTATTCCTTTTTCGAAACCAAACAATTTGTTCACAAATGCTGCTTAACGTTAAATAATAATAAAAGCTTATTATATTTTTGACGTGGAAATATAGTCATGTATTTAACAAGCGTACACGAATTTTATTTTGTACTTATTGAATGTGAATATCATTATTACTGATAATGTTATTTCGAATAATTTCATTATAATAATTAATCATCATGTCATCTGCACATTGTTGTTAATCTCATTTAATAACTAATAAAATCATTTATTGTTAATTCTTCACAAAATATTAATTAAATTTTGTAATCCTAACGACTTAAGGTCATTATAACATTTGGACTTACTTATTTAAATATTACTGGAAAATATATAGATAAAACATAATTTATTATCTTGTTGTGTACGAAAAAAGTGCCAAGTATTACATTTAAATGTAAGATCGAGGATAAAAATTAAACTGAAATAAAAGTAAATTGTAGGACTATTATTTTAACGTAGGTATTATTTTAAAGTATCTAGTTTTCTTTTATCGTCCAGTTGTTTGCTTAAGATAAACACTTCATGATAACTTTCACGGTTTAAAATAACTTAATCCTCTTTAAAAATCTTTGTAAATACCATTTTAATTTTACAAATTCTAATATATTTTTTATAGAATGAAGATAAAAAGATATTAATTGCGATGTTTGTGAGTTCGGCCCTCGTGTAACATTCTATATTCTGAGTTCTTTTTAGACGGGGTGTTCCGACTCTCAACTCCGAAAAGACAAGTCGTGCAAACGTTCAACGTTCACGAATTCTGTAGAAAGAGCATCGAATTTTTTTTTTAAGGAAAGGGACTGTTAGATTCTTACTGACTAATATATACCGTGTTCCTTCAATTGTCCCGTACGTTCCAGAGCCGTGGTTACCTGTTTAGACAGTCCGGCGACACCAGTGCAAGGACTTGACTAAAGAAATGGTGACACTGATTTCTGTCAACAAATAATTGCAAACAAAATAACATCTGTCAAACAAAACGTTTTACTAAAATTGTGATGAAGCCATTCTTTATTTGGATTATTATGAAAATAACATCGAGAGTTTGGTCGAAATTCCAAACTCCCAAAGAGTTTTCGTAGTTTAAGTACTAAGCTTGCGTTCTGTTTGAATTTTTAATGAATGCTGGATTCTGTCAATGGGTAAAAAATGCGGCTGCTAACTTGTCGTAACACTCGTAACCTCTTTTTCAGACCTAGAAATTCTTAGCAATTTTACGAATTCAAATATTACAGACGGTTTTTTTTTGACGAATAAATCTCCGGATTATACCCAAAATAAATAAACAGAATAAGAAAGTGTTTTAGTAAAGTGTCGGTACTACAGGTAGGAAACAAAACATAAGTATTTTTGTGAGACAAAAAGCAAGAGTGTGTCTTAAAACTGTGATATAAGTCGCACCAGGCACCAGGAATGAGATATTTTCAAGATCCCTTTGTATACGTTAAAGTCATTCGTGAGAAACAAAATAGGTAACATTTGTCTTTTACCCTCGTCCGTGTGTCATGTGTACTAGCGCTGGGTGTTTTGCTGAGTTGGTAACCCTTTTGGTGCGGACATGCTCATAAAAATTGTTATTGTATTTTTAATTTTATTATATCATTATTATTATTTTTTTTCTGTGTGTGTGTCCTAATCAAATAAATACGTAAAAAAAAAAAAAAAAAAAAAAAAAAATATAAGTCGCACCAGGCACCAGGAATGAGATATTTTCAAGATCCCTTTGTATACGTTAAAGAAAATAGGTAACATTTGTCTTTTTATGTCATGTGTATTATTTTTCTGTTTCTCGTCACTTCTGTCTTAGTGAATTCTGAATTTCTCGTGAAAAATATGCTGGTGTTGGGCTAACTCGATGTTAAATCGAATTCGTACGGAAGTTTGGCGTACTATTCGTCGAATGTACGTTGTACGGTAAGCTGCGCACAGCTGCTGCATGTATATTTTTAGTCTAATTTCAACCATTCCTCGGTTTCGTTTCATGTTTATCCGGATTTGCAGCTCCTTCTTGAGCCAAGTTGATCCATTGCGCAAATTGTGTGAATCATGCCGGCTGATAATGGGCCTCGGATTGATCGCGGGCCTATTGAAGGCGGAACGAAGTTTTGAGAGTGGTACTTATTCGCGATGTGGCGGCGGGCGGTACGTTTTGTAAGAGAACCTTTCTCTATCGGCATCTGCAGCCCAAACTTCATTTACATAATTAATCTGCGTCCGACGAGCGTGTCGACCGCCGGGCCTCGTCGACCCGCCTCCATTAAATAACGATATCACAGAAGCCGTTTGTTCACATGTTAATTAACCTACCATTTTATTTTAATTATATAAAATGTAGACGAAAATTTAAAACCATATCGTATTTAGAAACTACACAGTTGCCATATCAACTAAAATTAAAATATTAAGGTGATGATAGACTTAGCAATGTTCACCGTTTTTAATTTTCTCAAACAGAACAGCGAACAGAGCCAAGCACGAACATTTTCACTAACTTTCTTCTCAAGTTGAGGCTTATTAAAAAAACACACACAGTAACAGTCACTCTCTTTTTGTTTTTTCTTTACTGTAACTTTCGAAAGAATGATAATTACAAGTGAATGCTCAAGTTTTTTAGCACCTTTACATAGCGTAAAATTGTAACAACCGTATCTTTATAATCTAACTCGTCAGATATAAATTTCCTTATAGTAAATTTATAAACTTGCGGATCTTGTTGATCTTCCGGTGACGTAATTATATATTTATACTAATGTTTTAAAGCGGTTAAGTTTGCAAGTTAGTGAGGTTGTAAATGTTTAATTTTTAATCATTTCCGGTTGCTGCGTAAATTACATAGTCTATGAAAGTATTTTCAAAGTAACAACATCCCTTAAATTTCTTTATGAATCTATAAGCGCACTAGAGAACTGAATTTAATTTAGGTAATGGAAAACATAAGACGCCTTATAGATACGAGAACAAGTTTATTTTAGTGGAAAAGGTAGTGAGCGTAGCTGTAGCGTAGTGTTGCGCTCGTAGCCGCTCACACGGAGGCGGTGAGCGGCGGGCTGGCATGCCGGCCCCTAGCCCGCGCCATGACGAGGGCGCTTCAATTAAAACTGTTCAAGTTTGTTTAAATGTTTGTGTCAGCCCATCGCCACGACTAAGAGTTACAACGCTACAGATTTCACACTAAATTAACAATAAATACTTCTTAAACATTCTTAGCCAAACAATTTCGTGTAACCACCTTTATTTACCGATGTGTGTATTTTAACAAAAACTTATATTGCAAGGACAATGAACACGGATAGTTCAAAATGTATCCGAGAGTAAACATTCGACGGTAAGCTTTGAACTGGATGACAGTTTATTTTCTATAGAGAGTTTCACATCATCGAGTACAGTGAATAACGCGATTGTATATACTTTAATACTATTAGGTTGTGGTTGCGGAGAGATTTAGATTTTACCTTTCTCGGGTCGGGTAAAGTTGGGAGCTCTGATTCAAGCTGACTTCGCTGTTTCATTCGGCTAGAACTCAACTCGGATTAACCCTTGACGCCAACCAGCCTGACTTTGTTGTCAAACTAATTAGCTGTGCCCGTCCATGTCACTTTAAATATTCGCTATTGTATTTCCTTTAGGTACATGGGTAAATTTTCCGCTCCACAAAAAGATTTTGGGTCGAGATGAACTAAGAGATCTTGTCGCCTCCGTGAAGATCGCTCCGATAGGACCTATTCAAATTAAGCCTACTAGAATTAAAACCTTTTTCTTATTTCCAAGTAGATTCTCTTTGAATATTTATTTCTTCCTTTTTGGGAGGATTTGCAATTTGAAAGTTCAGCGTACCAAACAGAATCTCTTTTCGGAATTAGTCATAATCCAAATATGGTTAGGTAGTCAGCGGGACGTCTGTGATATTTATGTAATTCTCAAGTAATCCGTTTAATCGTCCATCGCGTACTTAATGTTTGAGCTTCTAAGAAACGTCTGGGGCGAGTGAGCCTGCCGGGGCGGGGCAGGGCGGGCGGGGGACGAGGGATCCCAAGGGTTGGCCTCGTTCTGCTAACAAATCGCTCGCCGCACCACGCACAGGTAGTGTCACGCCTCATTACTCCAACTTTATATTCGCCAAATCACTCTAACGTCATGAATAAACAAGATTTAGGCTTATGACCTTCAACAGCAACCTTACACTATTCAGTACAGTTCACTTTGCCTAGTCGTCAAGGATGTGAAGAATTTATTTTTGACCGTTTTGTGTACCAAACAGTCTCTTTAAGTGCCAAAGTTGAAAGCTAACATGGATTCTGTAGCTATTGGAGCATTACCTTGTGGAACTGGCACAACATTAATATTAACTAACCAGTACAGTACCTACTTACTTAGGTGCTTTTATAACGTATGTGATATATCTGAGTGTATGTTGGTTTGCCACGATGAGTTTACATATTAAATACGGAAAGTAACATCAGGATGCCGTACTTTGAAATAACCGACCTAAAATTTGTAATATTTGTTCCACATTGCAAAGAATATGCTCTTTGAAGACATGCGTCTTAACCCCTATTAAAAACATTTGCTCTAAAGAAGGTTATTGTTTTCTTTTTGAGTTCCGCCTAAAAGGAACGTAACTAGATTAATAATTCTGTGCAGTTAAAGTTTTCATAAAACAAGCGATCTCGGTATTCTTCACTTTTTGTTTAAAACTCTTTGCAGTTCTCGGCTTCTATTCCCGGTGTCTTCAGGAATTTAAAATTAAAAGCGTGTCATACAAAGCAAACAATAGTATTTTAAAATAAAAAGAAATGTTTTCACCTCACTTTCAGAGTAATAAAATAGCTCAGTCGGTGTTTATATGTATAAAACGAAATCCGTATTAAAATGTTCCATACGCACGTTGCACTAATTGATGATTACGCATCATTGTAGGCGAATTAATCCTAGTTTATGTAATTGCTTATAGTAAAACAATGATTAGTAAAATGACCCATGTCGGGCACACCACGTGCATCAGCTACAATAATTATGTAAATGAACGCCCGGATATCGGGACTGGGCCAATAGAATATGTCGTCTAAATTAATAGGCTAAATTGGTTCGACAGTTTTAGCACAAAGCAAGCAAACCCGCACTAAAATAAAGCATAATGGACAATACATGTTTAAGTTAATGGACGCACATAACATGGTTTGGGAACGTGATGTGTAACAAAAACGGAACTGTCCTTTTACAGCACCACCATGTAATCATGTGGAACGCTCGATAAAACTTTGTAATGGTCATAAACTTCCACATGTTTGTTTTATTCATATTCGCATACACAAAATATTAACCAATCCCAAATTAATTTGACCGCAGCTGCGTCACCCAATATTTTTTAACGGTTACTCAAAATTTGAACATCTACTCGTACTCCGAAAATATTTAAAACATTTTTCGTAAAGCGAATACGTCATAAATGGTAGATTGTACTTTAATTAAAAAGCAGAAAAGAGCATGCAATGTATTTTATTTTTGTTAGCTATTATTTCGATGAAAGCACCCAGAACGTAAAGTAGCGATTGCAAAATGTAAAAGGGGAAAGCAAAAAATCGTGAGCATCATAAAAAGAATATTCTTGGGCTAGCTATTTAAATAAAATATCAAGAGAGGGAACCATTTTTCAAAGCGATGGTGATAATAATGACGCTATTTATCAACGAGTCGAAAGGGTGGTAATTATTAACGTAATATTTCGGTTTCGTTTGTTTACTTACATACATTTCGTGCGATATTTTACACAGTTAGCGACATAACAGTAAGGTCATTTCGTTTGGCTGTGAGAGGATGGCTTCCAATGATTTATTGTTGCGTTGAATATGCATGTCGAGATGAAAAATGACGAGGAACGTGCGAGTGGTTAGTGTGCGAGGATTGAGCGGCGGCGGCGCGGCGGGCATGTCGCGATCACGCTGCGTGCCGCACGCCGCACGCTGCCAGACGTCGCGCAAGCCGCCGAACGCGTCACATTGCGGAAGTCGTTAAGAAGATAAATCGCGAACCACACAAGACCCCATAATCCTTTTAAAATATCTAAGTGAAACCTTTTTTACTATTTGGCTTAGGAAATGCTAAATATTTCCGTCACTATTCTACTTTTATAAGATTAACTTATAATATTATGTGCCTTCTGATTGTAAGCAGTAGTTTAGATGAGTGGTGTTTTCCTTCAATATATTATCATGCCTTTATTTTTATTCCACCGCTGAAAATCTGAAAGTTTCGATACAAGTTTCCACCAGACAAAATTTTCAAAGTGTGAGACATTCGCAAAGTGCATCCAAGAGCGAACTTAGAGGTATGGGTACCAGTTTTAATAGTTGCCGAAACAATAGCGGAGAAGTTTTACTTGCCGCTCGCTCCGGTTCCGTACCCGTCCCCGTTCATTAATACGGCTCGAGTACGGCACCAGCGCACCATGGTACGTTAACTCGTTCAATTTTCGTAAAAACTGCACTATGTTTTTTCTAAAATAACATCCATCAGGATTGAGAATAGGTTGGCTTTAATTTCCGCCACGATAACATATAGCTTCGAATTAAGAAGATAAAATAACGTTGCGGTCTTAAAAAGCGAAAATTTATTTTATGGGTACTTTCTTCAATAGTTTATTGCTTTCGGTTACTATTTCAGTTGAGCTTTCTATTTACATTCTCTTAGACTTTTATATTGTTTCGGAGAAAGTGGTTAACGTGAAAAAAAACACTTGCTCATTGCTTGCCTAGTCTGGCTTCGTGAATATTACGTAAAAGTCCGAATAAAAGTGTAGTACTTTATTACTTTGCACATGTTTATTTAGGTTAGTGGAAATGTATTTAGCATTGAGCACCATGGCAAACATCGAATCTACCGGTTCTGTAGCAGTGGTTCGTTTCTCATGTCAGAGCCAACCGGCAGCGTCGTTCCTTTCAATGCTGGCAGCGCAAACAAACTATCGAACAAACAATTTTACTCCAATTAATGACGACTCTCCGAAACATTTGTCAGACCGTATTTGTAGGTCGGACCGAAATAACAATAAAATCTGTTTTTCTATCTGCATCTCATCAAATAATGAACAAAGTACATCAGATTTGTTTCATAGGAATTCTGTTTTTTCATACGACTGAAAATGTGGTTTTCTATTATGTTTTTGCGTTTTTTTGTGTAGGTCTGTTAGTGACGTTGTAAGCTTTTTTATTTCGAGGAACCACGTAAAAAGTGAATGTCTCTCTGCTCCTCTATATTCAGGCTGGAGCCTTTTTAGTCATATGGTGCACCCAACACAGACGTTCAGCGCAATAGCAGAAAATAGGACACTTCCCCCTACACTCCTTCGGGGAAGGGAGCCGAAATGTTTCACGTCACCTTTAGAGTGGGCATCATCCGAACGAAGACTGTTGAATTAAAATTCGATTGTCATTATTATATACTCTCCCTTTATGTGACATAAATCGTCGGCATAAGATATTTTGTAAACTGAAAATTAAGATTATGATATGGCATATGATATTTGATCGCTTGATTGTATCCACATATATGTGTATATTATGCTTACCCTATCCTATAATCATAATATTTGCATGGTATATTTTTGGTATTTCTTTCTGTTTTTTTTTTGTTTCCGAGCCCTAAAAGCGGACAACTCGAAAAAACATTTGGGTCATCAGTGCTACCGCCATTTATTTCACAACTGGCTGCTGCTGGTTGTTTAAAAGCCATAATTAGTGGTGCACATTGTGCAGAAAAATATTTCCTTTCACTTTTCCATTTGATTTTTGCTCTGTTTTTAGTTTTGTGTTTTAAGTCGCCAATCTGCAAAAGGGGGAAACGGCAAAAAGCTTTGTAATTAAGGAGTTGACTCGACAGGAGCTTAATAACACTCAGTCCCAGTTGGAAGCCTTTCTAAAATGGATTGTAAACTACAACTAGTATGACTATTGGGATATTCTGTTTGGAATGGGATGAAGTATTTTAAATATTTCCATTACCGAAGGTTCTTCTCAGTGAGTGAGAAGTTCCAAACATCCAATCCACTATGTTGTGTGAGGTTCACATTTCGAGCGCTAGTTTCATTTAGAGTTTTGGGATAAGGTCTTGAATTTCATCTCGGAATTCCTTTTTCGGTCTATTCATACAAATCTTAACCAGTCGATTTTGAACAACAATCACACAGAGAACAGTTATGCATTTTAGTAAAGTTTTTTATAAAGATTTTACAAGAATACCGAGAACAAAGTATCAAGATATTGTCAAACTTTGAAGACCTCACGAGCTCCAGCTTCTAATACCTATCTATTTTTTGATACGAGTTTCGAAACTCACTGATGTAGTACGTGCTCTTTATTGAGATTCATTATAAAGTGAGAGAACTAAGTAAATAATAGATAATGTAAACAGGTATTAATCAAACTCGGCAAGGGGAAAGTGTTTCTAGAATGTAAACGATTTAACGAGCTTCAGAGGAAATCTAGACAATCCTTTTGTGGATGAAACATAGTTCCGTGGTAGTTGTAGTTAGCTATAAGTGCAATCAAACATCCCTCAATAAACGGCGGTATTGTTTTGCTGGTTATTGCGATTCCGTTGCCGAGACACGTCCGGAATAAATTAAACTGCAATTTGGGGCCTTTAATATGGAGTGTTGTTCGCGCTATTGGGCCATAGTGGCGTGTGGCAGCGTGGCGATATGAGCGGCATTCGAATGAGTACACAAAGGGGTTCGGCGCCATGCTGCCCATCGGTAATGCAGCCAGGCACATGATTGCAGCGCGACTCTCCAGGGACACCGTTTTGTTACCTACCTGCGAATCTACGCATGATCGATTTACTGTCAAATTTTCGTTGCACATTTAGAATTTGGCAGAAAGCCCCGCCGTGGAATAGCTGTGAGCGCTGTATGCAATCGTCGTAGTAATTGCGCTGAAATGGCTACGTTTAGCGATTCTCAGTTGCAGACATAATTTACATTGCAACAAATCCGTTTTGATAGGTGGTTTAAGTGATCATTATGAAGTTGTTGATCATTTATGTAACACTCCACTGAAGGGTGCTTAGATTGAGGAGATTTTATATTATAGAAGCAGTAATAGTGTTAGGGATTAATCGTTTTAGCTTGGGTCTATCACCTACCTACAAGTTATAATCAAAGAACTTCAGTCATTATAGTGGACGATGTAGCAACAACCTAAATAGTACTAACCTCGCTCACGTGTCGGTTAGCTATGCAACTAAAGTTTGCTCATCTAAGTTGTATCTGACCAATGAACACTAAACTCTCGATATCGTTATGAAATTAAGGTCAATAGCAGTCAGTCAAGATGTGGTAGCAATATAATTATTGGCGTATAAGCAGAAGTACCGCGTCATCGTGTTTATTGCGTGCGCAGAGGATTCTATGGCACTATTAATGCACGTAGCGAGGCGTAAGGTCTAGTTGCTCGCTCAATTTGCGGTATTGGTCTGAGCTACCGTCACATAAACAGAGTCAGAGCTCCTACAGATCCACAATCGTCCCGTTGTTTGTCCGCCCACATTCCAGGACACACGTAACGGCTCACAGAACGCATTACCACTTCCATAAACACCACATCTATTGTGTGTACCTGTACATGTTAGACGATGCAGCCGTTTTCAATAGCATTTATACATTCACTTGAACGTGAACGACGTACCTTCAGTTCGGTACGTAGTACATGGCAGTCGTTCAGCTGATAGCTCCAGTCATTGCTATGAGGTGTGTAAGCGTATGGCATTTATAAAGTCGCTCCCCCGGCGACACTACACTTCAGAAGAGCTCTGTTTTTGTTCCCGAGGGGGATTGCGATCAGAATTAACAAGACCTTTACCTTCATTCTCACAATTCGGTATTTAACGCGGAGGTAGGCAATCCCTGCTTTTGTACAATCCGGATTCACAATAAAGTTTGTGATATAGATAAAGAATTTCTTACTAGTTTTATTTTATGTGATGTATTTAGATTAGACGCAGCGTTTACTTACAAAGTCCCTCTGTTGAAATGTGTATTTAAATTAGATAGGGCTCTTAATTCCGAGGCCCAAGAATTACAATTAATCGTATTACCCATTTGCCTTAATGCTTAGATCTACGACAGTTTGGTTTTTGTTTGGAACTGGTCCAAATACATATCTATCAGCGGCATTTTATTATCTTTAATGCGTTCGACGTGCATTTGCATGCTTAACCTCATTCCTATGAATGGATTTTATTGCATATTAAAAAGGAGCACAGGCTAGTAAAAACCAGTTCGGCTTACAAAGTCAGAGAGTAGTATATCTTATCTGAAGAAGCTGGGTGATTACGTAGCTCTCGTCAAAAACCAAATCGAGCATTTGCTGTTTTGATCATTAATAAACTTTCTTCAGTACGTTTTACTTGCAATGATTAATAACGGAGTTCACGGAACGTGCGACCAATCAAACGCGGACCATCGCCAGACGTCGCTGTTTAGTGTGTAGTCATCTAACAATGTCCGCGCACTGTGTACCTTCCTAATGAGATTCTATCTTAATTATTTTTCAGTGTTCCTCGTAAATTTCCCTCTCGAGAGATGCTAAGCCATTCCGTGGCGGAAACATCCTTTTCCAGCTTAATTATTTCCTTTTTTTACTGTGTTCAATATTCATTCCGATTTTCGTGGAGCAGACATTAAAATTCATAACTCAGCTATTACACTCGTCAACATCTGGCGCCACTTGAACGTTATTATCTTTAACTCTTAGAAAAGCATTAATTAAAGAAGTTACTTTTTATGTCACTTTGAAATATAATAATTTTAATGTGAGTTTATCGAGAAAACAGCCGGCAGGTGGGTGACAAGGCGGACTGTTTCAATATACCGTACTGCCGTACCTTAATATCTTACCTATGCAGCGACCAAAGTTCTTCCTCGATTAAGAGTGGTTATTTTACGAGTTTCGCCTCATAACACTTGAGAGTTAGTAGCTATTGTTCTATTCATCGAAGCGGCATTTTATGACGCGGACACACTCGTAACGGGTCGTCTTCTCGGGTTCCGTGTCTGGGCGAACGAGATAAATTTACGTTGGTGGTTCACGCCCACAAGCGTCGCCAACTCGTAAAGCAGTTGACGGCGGGGGTAACCTCATAAATAAGGTCCGGCGGCCCGCCCCGGGCACCCAGCTCCCACGCACGCTTGCATGCCCCTGAGCCTGCGGCCTGGCGCGCACAAGTGCACATGCGCTCATGCACCTACTTATCTATTCCTGCAAAGTGACAAGAATATGAATGGCCACCAGTATGACTACGACAGAAATATGGCGCTTGCCTCCCCAGCTTATTATTTTAAAAGGTTTTTTTTAAATAAAAATAAATCTCTTCTCATTTAGTTGTAAATGAGCAATTTTATTAGCGCTTAATCATGTTAGCATATTTCAAATGAACTTTGCACTGAAGAGGCTTGATAAGTTAATTTTTTTGGTTGATGTGTTGCCATGCCTTTGTCTGACATCTCCAATTGCTGATAATGGAGGTAATCGGTGAATATTGTTGGGCGCTACTGTAAATTTTAATTATTGTTGTTGATTATTCAGAGCAGCGTTGTGAAAGGAACTGTACAATAATTAAAAAATATTATTGAAATGCATTGAAAAGAGGGTCATTGTAAGGACTCGCAACTTGCAAAATAACGTCGAAATCATTTAAGAATAAATTATATTTTATTCGTATTTTATTTATAAAAGGTAGAGGCAAGGTATTTTATTTATAAAAGGTAGAGGCTGTAAAGGCAAGTACAGACGAAAAGAGTTACTAAAATTCAACACCGGGTTTCCGGGTTTCATATTACTTACTAATAGTTTGCGATAATTTTAACGGTGTTTGACTGTTAGGTATATTTTCTTCACTTACTTAAAGCAAAAAAAAAGTCACTAAATAAAAATTAAAATTTCGCTGAACCGCGCTTTTTGTTACTTCTTTGTATTTTTTTTTTAAATATGGAATACAATCTTTTGTGCCTACCTCTTTATTAATTTGCAAAAACATTACTGGCCGCTCCTTACGACTTTGCTCAAACAAGGTTGAATTTCTATTTTGCTTTTATTCTATTTGGTGATTGAGCCGCAACCGTTCTAATTAAAAAAAAAACCTTACGAAAACAAATGTTATTGATTAGTATAATAAAAGTATGTATCTACTGCAGCGGTGAGCTTCCCAGAGACGTCAGCGGAACACTCGATAGTAAATTTCATTTTGAGAAGCGACCGATCCTCAATAGCATCGCGTCATTTTACGGAAATTCTCTCTTCTCTACAACCCTCACCTGTTTTCTTGTGTTCTTGTTCTAAAACGAATTCAATTCTGTCGGTCCAACTTAGCCAATTAGATACCTATGGTTAAGTCAGAAAGCAAGTATCTTAAAGTTAACGGTATATTATTCAACACGAAATAAAACTCGATAGCAAATAGGAGTGCAGTGTCGGAATAACAATAGGATAAAAGGGGAATGCTGTTGCTCAAGATACCGCAAAAGATGTTATTTTATAAGAAATTGTATTATACGGAACACTAATCGTGAGCTGCTACTGACTCGAAACTCGGGTTTTTTCGCCTTCGCTCCACTCGGAGCCGTTTTACATTTTTATTTTACTCCTTTCAGTCTAATTTAATATGCGGCCTCGTAGAAGAAATTGCGAAGATATATTTTTGCATTTGTTAACTCCACCTTGAATAAAATCAGATTTTACCGACGAATTCATGTCGAATTGTAGTACTTCGGCTCGGCACATGCGTATTTAAATCACGTACCGAGTTTATGTTATTTGTGTTGCAATATCGAGTTTGTGTTGTTAGATCGCGTGCCGCACACTATCATCAGAATGCTACTTTTCAATAATTCCCCGTACAATAACAACGAATTGAGTCGCTACACTTAAAACGATTTACGCGAAAAATGTATCGGCGTAGGGCACCTAAATTGAATAGGATTTCATTAAAACCTTCTTTTACGAAAAGAAAAAAATCTCAGCGTTGCTTGGAATTTAGACAACCGTCTATTGCAAGATTTTTAATTAAATCGACTTTGATCACAGGACTGGAATGTCTCTGGCAAAACGATTAAAACCGGTATAAAACAGTTGCCGTGTAATCTTTCCGCGTAACATCCCCACGTAACGATTTAATCAAATGCTTTTAATCATTTTTTATTTATTTTAAGGATACTATTAATGTTTTTATTCTGTCCAAGTTTGTACCAAGCTCAAACATTGCAAGCTTAGATAAAGGTACACGAAGTGGAACAAAGTGAAACAAAGTAAAACTCTGTAGCCTCAATCCGCAGCTGTTAGTTTTCACTGGCTATTTTTCTTTTGTGTGACGTCGTCGACGGCTGAAACATAGAATTTGTAACTATGAGTACGTCTTCGTTAGAGCAAATATCAATTAAGGGCGGCCTACGTGTTGGTGATAGACGGCGAGAGCGTGACCGGATGGCGGCCGGGCGGCCGGCCCTTGGCGCGAGCGTAGCCCCACCGACCTACGCGTTAGAGCGCGTAGCCTCTCGTAGCGCGTTGTAGACACTCGTAGCTCGTAGTTACGTATGCGTAGCAGTCCGTAGCATATATGCTACGAAGAGCTACACGGTGCTACGGATTACGAACATCTTAGTATGAATATGCATACAAACATCACCTTCAAAATTCGAAACGTGCTATTGCTTAAACAGCCACTTACTTAAACTAAGTCTCATTCTGTAACTCGACCTGTTGTTTACTTACTTATTAATTAAGATTAGGTAGGTGGGTGCCATTAGAAATGTACCCAGCGAGACCCCTTTCAGCCCCTATGTTTTGCACATCGTACTTCTGGCAGAAATAATATCATGGTAACCGTGACGTTGCTACTTTTGGAACAAATAATTTTGTGTAATGCACGTTGCGTAACTTCGCCGTTTGTTCCCATAATGTTTTTAATAAGATCGTCGATATGAAATGAGAGAACAAATTACAAAGTTTTTGACCGTAAATACTTCACGTCTTTAATTAAATTGTAGTAAGTATCCGCAGCGCCTCTGTTAGTCTTCTTCTATTATTTATTCTTTATATAATTTGAAGTTTAATAAAATTTTAAGAAAACTAAAGAGTCATGCTTTATATTCATCTGTTACATCATGATTTTGATTTCAAAAGGTATTTAATAATATTTTTCGTTAATAATACACGGCTTTATGGTATGCCATTTTTCAAACCAAATAAAACAAACTTAACGAATCTCAACCTACGAAGATAAACTAAAAAAAAATATTACAACTGGTAGTAACAAAGGCCAACAATTCGCCTCGGAAGAATAACCGTAATTATAAAAAAATAAATGAACATTTTTTTGCTACTTAATATTCTGTAATACGGGTACAAGTCAGAGTAACTTTAGAAGAATTGTTTGAACTGTAATTTTAGAAAATTATGTCGTGATCTTTGATAACAAAAGGCTTTCCGAGGACGTGTCCCGATAGTCCACCGAGTACCTGGCTACCCGGAGGACCAATTAAAGACTTTAATTAATCTAAGCAAGGGTTCCTGTAAACTGTTAAATGACAGGAGCGCATGTTCCTGCAACCGTTTTGAAACTTGACTAATGAACGAAAACTTGTGAAAGGCGAAAACAAATTTTATTTCCAATATTAAGTTTTGACTAAAAGTCCCGAAAGTTCTTTGAAAGATAAACGATTCTGTTCAAATCTTCAATGTCATCATTACTAAAGTGGGGATTATAATGAGATACAAAATGAATAGGGAATGAGAACTTCAGGGACCTTAGTCAACACCTTTCGGGTTTAAGATTTAAAGTGAGTGTTATTTTTATTAAGGGTACTATTTTATTTATCATTACGAAGATGTCATCAGCCTTTACCTTTAAAGGTCCTTGAACAAGGGCCGTTGACACTTACAAATAACGGTTATTGCGGGTATTGTCTTTGTAATGGTGATCGTAGACGGATTGGTGATCGCTGTCTTTTATAGCAGGCTATTAAACTGTTAAACGATATTACTGCATTTTCTTTGAATTAATCCTTCTGTGGCATCTACAGATAAAGCTTTTATTTACGGAACGAATGGTTACAAACTTATCTAGATATTTTAAATCACCTTCTGTGTATACTGTTATTTTTTCATAAATCTTGTATTGCCAGTTAATCAAGTTGTGTTACTACTTTCAGTCATGTGCATTTTCCCTGTCTAGATTTTATTAATGTACAAGCGAGCGGCGCCGCAAGCACAAGTATTTCCTTATATTTCGTAACAATAGCGGAAAAAGATTAAAAACTCAAATGGAATAATAGTGTACATTGAGAGGAGTCGCATAAATCTAGCCGATTTAAATTGTTTTTATTGTATGTCTGTTATATTTAGGTATCTCGAACTGTGCGGTACCATTTTACTTTAGTACTATTTTGCTCAGTTTTACGAGATCTTTTTCATTCATTTTTTATGGAACTATTCCTCAACGAGGTCGTGTATGATTGTTTTTATACGCTGTAATCGTTTTTGCTGGAAACTTTTTCTTAAGATGTCTCTCAACGTCCATAATTTATATTTTCTTCAGGATTTATTGTAGCGTAGCGTGGGTAAAGGTTCTTTGTAGTTTGTGTTTTCAAAGTTTATTGTAATTGTATAATATGAATATTGATTATTAGATAATATTAGTTCTACATATTCGTGCGGAGAGCCAAGAATTTGCATTGCATACATATTTAATTTTACAGCATATTTCCGTGGCCCTGAAAGTTAAATCCCTATGGTTTTCTTTAAATATTTATGAAGGCCCGGAACGTCCAACGACTTTTAATACTTTGAAAATATTATCATATCCTTGTCATAAGCTTTTTCAGATAAATATTTTCTTCGAACATCTGTTTCTTGAATAAAATAAGGGTCTTTTAATATAAAACAATGCAAATAACAATGTATCTTTCATAAAAGCAGGCGTGTTGTAATATTATAATGATAACAAAGACATACTACATTTCGATGTGAGATAAATTCATTTGAAGCCGTTCGATGATTTATCAGAGCCAGCAGCGGGAGGTCGCGTGCGACGTCATCGTCGCAGCTTCCTCGCACAGACATATCGTTTTGATAAATTGCGGAGAATCTCTGAACGAGGTGAAATTCAAAAATAAAATCGTATTATTTCAGAAAAGACTATATTGTCTTACATATGTCTACGTATGTGTTATGTTTCACACGTAAAAGTTTACGAAGGAAAGTTTGAGGTAGCGCGGAGAGAAAATTGTAAGTAGTTTCAACTCTAATGTTGTTTTGCATAGGTGAGCAGTGGGATAGTGTTGGAGATGGTTTGGCGGTTAAATACGGCCGCTCAAGATATTTTATCGGATGTGAGGAGTCGCGCTGGAGCGAAACGCGCGCCAGCTGCCGATGACGCGGCTCAAGCGCCTATTATGCCGCTCGCCTTTTATTTATGATCGGGTTGAGCGGTGCTTATTACGACTGCGGGTGCGGGACATGTTTCATATGCCAGTCTTGTTTCTGCGCTAACTTCCTCCTTGACGCTTATTGAGCCGTCCGCTTGCAATCATCCTGTTCCGCTCCGGTTACAAATTGCTGATGTTGTGTTGATTTATTTCGAGAATAGTAACGATTTTTGAATTTCTACTTCATACTACTGTTACGGAGCGCATGTCGACTAATTACTTTAACTTCTACAATTTGGATTAATTTGTATAATTCCGAAGTTTATCTATATACATAAATCATATGTCAAGTTTTGATGATATCTGCCGCCGGGGGTTGCACAAGTTGAGGCACACTTATTGTTATTCACGGCGTAATCTCGAAACTCTGCAGTGATATGTGTTTCACTAAGCCCCGACATATATTTCGCCGTTTTTGTCTATCACTTGGCAGCAACTTCTCCAATGTTTTCTCATTCGCCCGCAGTCTTCCCAAAAGTTAGCTCATTCCTGTCTCGGTGGGTGCTTCAACGAATTACGAACTCGGCACTCAGCCGCCGATGCGTGTAAAATGTCTTTACGACCTCGGTAAATCCCGTGATGTGTGTCACCGGCCGTGTCGCCTCACTCGCGCCATTTTTTAATCAATTAGTTGTTAATCGAAAAACTTTAGAGTGCTCGGAATGTGCCCTACTCCAATCTGATGTTCTGCTAAACTAATTCAGTTGCTTCGCAAAAAATAGGTAAAGCCTTGATAGCAAATAATGTTTTTGCAGATATACAATGTGTCGGTTTCGGTCTGTACAAACTTAGAGGGGAGGTAGCTCACTCAATTCTATCAATAAAAATATTCTACATGTGGGCTCGGAAACCAACCCCTACTGAATTGTTCAGATACCCTTTGTAATTTGATAAATTAATAATAAATTCTATATAAGTTGCAGTGCTTTTGTATAATAGCAAAAATACATTTCAAGTTAAACTGAACTGGGTTACAATAGATTTATTTCCAGAATATCCTATACATCATTGTACGAATGCTAGAATCACATGTATTTATAATAACCGGACATATTAAGAGTCAGTCAGCTTTACCTAGCTAGGGTACCTACACGTTTTGTGGAAAAATTAAATGCTTTTTTTGCTCAGTTTTCGATTGTGCATTAGAATAGAAGAAATTAAAAAAACATGTTGCAACGTGCCTGCGCCCTATCGGATGCCGGAAGTTTTTCTGTTCGCCATACTTCTTTTCCACTCGAACTTAAAAATATACGAAGTTTGCTTGCCTGAGGGCTCCGTGAATGTTCAAGGTTATCACGATGAGGTAGGTACTACTGGGATAAAAGATATGTAACCTCTATCATCGTCTGCTAATTATATAATGTATTTTTTCAGCCTTCGGGCATTGAAAACAATAAACAAAATAAAGTTTTACGTTGATAATGTTTGTTAGGACAGTTCAACGCGTTGGTAACAAAACGGTTAAAAATTGAAAAAAAAAATGTTATGAAACATCAATTGTACGGGGAACTTGTATTCCTTTTGTTAACGTTTACGTTTTTTTTGGTAACGTTTCATGAAATTGAAATTTGTTTAAGTGAAATATGTGAACAAATGTAAAAAAACGTGGGAAAAGTTATCAAAATTATTTGTTATTCGTCATCTGTTTACATTGTGACATATTCACGTACATGTGTACTTTTACATATCTACTTAAATGAACGTAGTAAGGTACCTTTAGAATTGTGTGGCAGATCCTTAATAATATACAAAATGTATGTTTTCGCGGTGTTGCGAGTGCGCGGTAAGACGTGACTTCGTCTCAGTCTCTACTACTGAAAAGATTCATAAATATTCATCTCGTGCACACACGGCACTTACAATTAGGTGTCAGGGCAATTTAGTTAATGGATAAACCCAACTTCATCAAAAGCAGTACTTTAAAAAAAGTTGAACGAAAACGGCCATATCACTATCAAAGTTCATATGGAACGGAACCAATGCTAAATTTTAATTAAATATCCCAAGAATCTTTTAGTTATTTAGTTTTCTAGTCTTCGAACTGTGTTCTTGATGTGCATGATTGCAGAGTTTGAGTGCGCCTTTTATATCTTGTCGTGCGTATTTTTTTTCTTTTGTAGCGTAAACCACTGTCAAGTTCTGATGCGTTATATCTTTGCAAATATTCATAGATTTAACAAAAGAAAAAAAGAAAAACGATTTGAAATTTATTGACGCTGTCAAGGGCAGCCAGAAGAATTCACCCTAAGATTTTTTAAGTTGTATCTACCTAAGCGCGAGCATTCCCTGCAGAGTCTTTACTCCATTAGACATCAGACTGCCAGTGACTGGCGACAGGAAACGGCCGTCGTCGGCATAACAAGGTTAACATCTTGCAATTCTATCAAAGTCTTATGTAATAACGTTATCAAGCCGCCTGCGAGCTGCGCCACCGCCTGCCTGCTACCAACAATGCCGCATATTCAGCTTCGCATGTAAACACTAATTAAAGTTACTGGTAGTTAGTGATACCGCCGGAAAATTCACAGAAAAACTTTAGAACTGTCTCACTTGCAAGATAACGTTGAAACAAATCTAAAAACTTAATTAGATTTTATTTGTTCTCGACCAAAAAGAGAGGTTCACCATAATTAGTGCGGGAATGAGTAATACAATTACGAATTTTTCGTGTTCTGAAATATCCTGTCCTTATTTTTAAAAGTTTTAAGGTTTCGTATTTCATATTTTCCACGAGACGAAAAAGTGGGTCTTGCAAGAAAAGTGTGCCAAGACTGTAAGCGTTGACGTTAAGTATTCTTTGCCATCTCCGCAAGAGAGCCGGCGTGATGATAATTAGGCGACGCATTCACATCAGCGGACACAACCGAAATGTTGTTTATTATTCTATTTCCGTTTTCATGTTCATGCTTGATAAATACGCTCTTATTATTTGTCTTTGAGAGGATCTCAAAAATAAAACATTATTATTACTTAAATCATTCTTCTTAAGTAGTATTTTAAAAACAAAGCAATTTGTTACGTTTATTGCGAAACCAATATTAATAAGTCTAAAAGCACGCTTTTTTATTCAAGCTAGTGTGTAGTAGAGTACAGAGAGAATGTAGTTTAATATAAAGTCTTACCATTCAATTTTAAGATTTACACAACTTGCTTCTGTATATGAATGTATGCAAGACAAATCTCGTACGTTTATCTTAGGAACCGTGTAGCTACACAGTAATGCTTGCTTTACTTCCACTAACCTTATTCACGGTTGACAGAATTAGTATCTCAGCAGCTTGCTGATTGAATAGCACTGCTAGTACCTGCTTCGCAAATCGTGTACGTTGATTTAAAAACGGGTTAAGATGTATCAGCTGAAATAAAACGGGTGGATGACTCGGTGGTTCCTGCGCGCGTCGGGCGGGCATCGAGCCACGGATCCGGCAGCCGTTTCTTTCGAGCTCGTTAACGAAACAATAAATAATGATTTGGACGTCTCCACCACTGCAGGCTATTGTGCGGCCATCATATTTTCCGTCGGGCCGTCGGCATCAGGTCGTTGACGTGACGTCACGGCTTCCTAACCGTCGATTTGTCCATGTCCAAACTACATCCGAGCCACTGTGTGTTTCCTCCTGCCATTGTTACATTTAATCATGCTTTCTAACTTTAGCAAAGTAATTGGTGAAAGTTTAATTTCTATTTGTTTGTTACAGGTAAGCGGATATTTTAAGAACTTCAAATTCATTTTCGCCTTCTTCAAAGGTAAGTGGTTCTTAGATATTATTATCGTAATACAAATGTCAGTCAGGTCCTTAAAATACATAATTTAAGCATGTTTAGGTAAATAAGTGAAGTAAAATTGGCCTTAATTTGACTTAATGAATGATGAGGTCTCCTTCGATATAATTAAAGGAAAATTGTAAATTGAAGAGCCTTAAATTCATATCGAACGATAATTTTTTTTCAAATTCAAAATCTAGCTTCTCAGAAATGTGTTAAAATAGTACAGTTTTCTCTTCCTTGGAAAGTAGGTAGTGTTTGATTTCAGAGTAATGTGTTTCCATGACGTCGCGTCCTGTTCGTTAGAGCAGTCTTGTTATGGTAGCAAGTCGTAAAAAATGATGAATGGATCAAAATAACCATAAAAATTCAATAAACGTGTAAAAATTGGGTGCGACACAACCGGAAGATTGTTGCCAATTTATTTCTAACAAATGAGGGAAAAGATGAATTTTGTTGAACTCGTCATCGGTGAACGAGACAAGTGACTGAATAACATTACAAGTTGTTTACTTTCTCCTTCACTACACATATTTTCCTTATAAGCATAATGTTGTTTCACAAGTGGCTAGTTCTTGACTTTTTACGAGTGGATGGCCAATCCACACACCTTTGTGTTAAGTTTCCGTAGTTATTAGTAAAATAGAACAAATTAGGGTATATCAAATTAATCTGTCCTTTTCCTGGTAGTTACAAAGCTATCACTACTATATATGTATAGAAGGGAAATCCTCACATGACCGCATATGTCACCAACCGCGATGAGGCCGGAAACTTGTCAAATGAAATTACACACCCTAAGTTAAATTAATTTAGCTTTAGGTAACACAATAGTAGATCTAAAAAAAACTTGACTCTTTATAAACTCTTTTCGTTTATTTACCTATAAGGCGCGGGCCACACAGAAAAGACGTAAGACGCAGACGGGGTGGAGATATGTCTCTTCAGCGTCTCTTTCATACAAAATGTTTAGAAGCGTCACGACATAAACACACAGAAAAGACTGAGCGCGGCGCGCGGGCTAGACTCATTTTTTTTTATAGACAGCTAGACATTTTCGGACGTCCGCGACGCGTCCTCGTCTTACGACTTTTCTATAAATATGTCCCGCGCCTTAGATGCCAACCTGTATACCTGCCTACCTCACTTTATAAAAATTTCCGGGAAACGTTACAAATGTTCAAAAGTTGGGAAAATTCCAATACGTGCGAGGATTTTAGCTTCAAGAAATAATGTAATTAAAAACTCTGCGAAATGTGATGAAATGTTTGTACTTTTTTTGTGAAAGTTGAAACATAAAGCTTTACTCGTTCCGTTGAACGTTTATTTATCAAAGGGTGGTGTAGAATAAAGAGATTTCGGTGTGGCGAAGCAATTGTTTTTGTTTCGAGTTTGTATAGGCCTCGGATTGGATATCGCATTGTGTGCTATACAAACAAGTCACTTGAGGCAACGGATGAACCATATCGGACCGTATCATTCTATGTTTCAAAAGACTGCAAGGAGCGTCCGGCACTGCAAAAAGCGCAAAGCGCATTGTTTTCGTTGGTAGAGGAAACGTCCAGCGCTGTCAGGCGACGGTCGGCTCTAATGGACCGCTATTTACTTTGACTGAAGGCTTTTACGATGAAAACAATACAACATTTGGAGTACACACGCTCTATAGCGATTACTAATTTTAGCTAGCAGGGATACTGAGTGAGGCAGAGAGTATTCATTTATATCTTTATTCAGTATTGTCTAAGAAATCTAAGAATAGAATAATCTTTATTTGCTAGTAATAGTAATCCTCGTCCAAACAATGATTACTGACATCACAGCTACCTACAATAAATATTTTTTTCTATTGTTCGTGTTCCCCGTGTCAGTTTATTATGACGTACTTACAGGGATTACTGTGACTTATCCGAGGTCGTTGTTTTCGTCCTATCAATAAGAAAATTGGTATAATTCTTCTCTTTGAACCGTTTGTAATCTAATTACTGACATCGAGAGTAACTGAGCTCTAGATAATAAAATTACAGAATGGAAGAAGCATGTTATTATTTTATATGAGAACGTTTCTCGGTACTTCATTTTCTGTAGGGACTTTTTTCTTATATTATGTGTGAAATCGTTAAGTAACTCTTCCCGCCCTGGATGGAGCGCAAAATCTGTCAGACTGATACAGACTAAAACCCACCCGAGTTCCTTCAAACGCCTTTTCCGTTCCAGGACTACGATGACCTGTTAAGACATTTCCTCAAACCAGGTTATTAATTTGTGCTACATTGAATATGTGTGATGAGATTTCTGTACGTAGCATTTTGTGCACAATAGTGTGGATTTAAATCATAATATTACACGGAACAACACGCTCGCTTTTGGCTTATTCAGAACTTAGTGCCATCAAAATGCATAGAGTATGTGCCAGGAAGTCGCCGGTAAAACTTTGATATCTAATACTGCCTAGGTTTTCCTTGACAGGACTTATGTTTTCTTTGTGGAGATTCTAAGAAAATTGTCTGTACCCGCAGCTTTAACTTAATGTGATTGCTAATAAAGATTAGGTTTGTGTTTTCGATGTAAATATTTCTTAATACGAACAAGTCTAGAATCATAATCATAACCATGAGGTTATGATTATGATTCCATTTCATTCCATTAGTATATGAATACTCCATATGAGATACTCACGTGTAGTTACTGCTAAGAATAAAGCTTGAGTCTTCAAATTGTTTTAATTGATGATTTCCCAGTTCTGTGCCAGCAATTGGTCGGGCGCTATTATATATATCTGTTAGTTCTTTCATGCTATGGTAGTTTAAAATGATATCATAGTTTAAATTTTATTCAAAGTTATACGCCTCTTACTTTCCAACATTATAAAAACTTGATTTTCTCACTATACTGAGTTAGTTTTACATAATAGTAATTTCTGGTGTCAACTTGGAATATTAATCCTGTTTGGAACTGGGGATTATCGCCATTATCATATGAAGCATCTTACGACCTCCCACGCACTTGATGGAGGCCTCCTCTAAGCTCCAAACAAGGATAAAGTCACAAACTACTGACTCAACATATAAATAACTTACGTAGGTTTAAGTCAGTACTATCTATGGCCAAATAACCACCGGCAACCGCTTGCATACATATTAGTAGCACCTGGAACTCACTTACCCCGAACTTTACATATAAAAAGGGAAGTTGTAGTTTTTTTGTTTTATTCATATATGTTGGTAAATTGACTTACATAGTCCCGAACGTGAGGTCGACTTCTTTAAAAAACTTAGTACGTGGGTTCATAGGGATGGGACACATCACACAGCTCGGTGGCCGCAGCTGACTTAATCCGGGTTGTAGGCAATCCATCTTTAGTATAGGCGACACGTGACGTATGTAGTAAATACGTCGCAATCACGGCTGCTGACGGTATAATTAAACCCTAAATAATAGTGTGCTGTCGGTTAAACTGACGCTTCGGACTAGCGACTATTAAATTTAAATTTTATTTGGATCAACAAATTCAATCATATTTAAAAAGTGATATACTGGGTCCTTGTTGCTGCTCTTCTCAAATTTCCATGACTGACAGACTGAATGACTCAATTAAAGACACACCAACGATTTGATAAAAGTTCGTTAATTTCGAGACCCGTAATTTTTACGTTAGCTGTCAGTGAAATGAGCGGAGTTTAGCGGTAGGAATGCAATTAGGCTTGCAACTAAGTGGCACAAAATAAAGACTTTATAAAATGTGAGAGCTAGTTTACCGCTCCGAGTGCTGGCATCATTTGTTGTAAGCGTAATTTAAATATGTACTCAAAAATTTTAATTAAAAACCGGCCAAGTGCGTGTCGGGCCACGCACAGTGTAGGGTTCCGTAGTTGCCCATCAAAATACTTATGCGAACTAACTAAACTGATTCGCTGAATTTAATTTTAAAAAGAAGAATTTTCAAAATCGGTCCAGGAGTCTTTGAGAAATCGGAGAAAATATGAATTTAGAACCTCCTCCTTTTTTTGAAGTTAGTTAAAAATAGTTGACGATAAAAACCTACCTATCCCCAAAAAACATACCGTAAAAACATACTCGTACCTATTAAAGCTGTAAAAATAAAGTTGACAAACTTACATTTGCAGTTGAATCCGATACATTTTGTTTAAGAAAATATGTAACCCAAGTACATTTTATAAGTTGGTCGACTATTACTCGTAAATTTGTAAAGCCTACTTAGTCATGACAATTTTCTTTTAAACTTCGATATATATACTACTATTGTGAATTTTTTCAAAAATATTTTTCGAGATTTTATTTTACCACTTTTTCGGCACAACAAATCCGTATATTTACACCAAATTACAGCTCTCTAGTACTGTGCGTCTCTGAGCTAAACTGCGGACAGACGGACGGACGGACGGACATAGCGAAACTATAAGGGTTCCTTGTTGACTACGGAACCCTAAAAACGTGAGAGTTTAGTGCGTAGGCTAGCGCGTGTGGCGTTTTATGCGCGTGTCGGTGGCGTGGCGAGCGTGCGGGCGTGCGCGCGATACGGCCGGGCGGACCAGTGGCACGAGAGCCCGCGCCGCGACCACGCGTCTCGCCCGACCGCGCCGCTTTCCCCCAACTTTCAGCCGCCCGCCTAATACCGCGAGTTTCAATTCCAAAACACATGAAAACTGGATTCATGAGGATCGTTCAGTGAGATTCTCAGTGACACTTGTGGTTTTTGTGTGTGATTCAAAGCAGATTGGGTAAATAATTAACTGCATTAAACTGATTTGGTATCTAATAGCCACAAATTATTTATCGTAAACAAAATAATTGGATCAAATGAATATTTATCAGAATTAACGCTTGTTATAGTCTAACTTCAATACTTTGTAAATATAGGTATTGTTTTTTTAATCCCCGACCATGCCTCTTTACGTAAAAATGAACAAAGACATTTGCAAACTATAGTTGTTTAAAGAAGAAAAAAACCGATACTAGCGGCGGCAGGAAACCACGGAAGTGGAAACTCAATAAATCTGCTGTGACATAGTTTTAAGCTGTAGGTATCTACAAATTTCCTTTGAACTAGTAAGAGCGGGGCATTAAGACATTAGTCCTGTAAAAACCTGAGCCTCAGTGCGGTGGCGCGGCACTCCGTCATGTACATATGGTATAGGTAGACCTCTAATATGTGTCATGTGATACATGTGTTGTGGTAGTTTGGATGCTGTACTAGTGATGCATTCTGTTAGCTAATCCTGAGCTTAAGATATTCGGTGTCGGGACAGGTGATTGGCACGCCCGCCTCACTTACCACAATCCGTCTTGTTTATTGTTCCCGACCTACATACTAAACACTCTGATTAAGAACTTGCCGAAACTATAATTTTGTCAAGGAAACTGGGTCGTGCAACGTATAAATGTATGTATCACACGAAATATATGATTCTCGTAAAAGACGGCTTGTGGCCACTTAATAGTTGCCAAAACAAAGAGAGCCTTTCGCCCAGAAGAGGAAAAACTTAGCAATGAGCTTATAGGTAGTGTTTGTAGGAGGAACGTCGGCCATTAAAGGGAGTTTAAAGAAGATTTATATCCTTATCAATGCTGTAAAACGCTTTGTTGTCTTTAAAACAGGTTTACATAGTTCTAGGTATTAGTAATTCCTGACTAAATCCCATTAGGCATGGAACACTGTACAGGGCAGTAATTATAATCACGGGTTTGTGAAGGTGTTATCTTCGTGTAATCTACGTGATTAAATCACGCTTCTAGTTGTACCTTATATTAACAAATTAACAAAGAGATATTTATTTTTAAGATATATTATTCTCGACATAATTCTGAACTAGTTAATCTAGTCTTGTTAAAGGAAATGTCTCGAGTACAATTTCAATTCAAAAATATTCTTTAATAAATAATCCCAAAATAAGTTACTAATTTGAATAAAGTGCCGAAGAACAAGAAATTACCATTTCAACTTTAATTCTTAGAGGAAACGCCACGAAACGCCTGCAAATGACCGTCCGAAGTTATCCAAGTTTTGCGCTCTTTGTTATAGCTCCAAATAGTAAACCTGCATTTTCTTTATCTGACGGGAAATACTTTCTAAAGTAACTAATTTAATAAATGTAGAAAAGAATTTCATGCGAAGATTCGCTGTAAAATTCTTTTGCTTCTAAACATTCCTTAGGTATAAAAGATTATTCCGCGTAAATGAATGGCTTTTGGACGTAAAATTTTAACAGTCTCTCGGTTTCTCGCGAAACGTGCTCATGGAAAAAAACCAAATCAGCTTCGTTCAGGTGTATCGGTATAAATTCATCAGCGCAGCGGAACAATGCCACACTTTGTTACGTTGGTTTGTATCGCTATACAACCGGTTGTTTAGTTTATTTAAACTCAGAATTGGATTTCAGATCAATATGTTGTATAGCCTTTGCAGTTCCTAGTACGGCAAGCAAACACTGCGGTACATAGTTTAACAAACGTGTTCGATTCAAGAGACACGCTTCACAAAAGCAGTTGTTGACTTATTCTACCAGCATCTCTTGAGCCCCAAGCTCGAGAAATAATGTTTGACCTGACTTCAATTTACAGACACCTACCGTATTCAAGACCCTACTGCCCGGTGCCGTTTATCGTCCCTATACTGTCCGGCAAAGGCGATTAGTATTCTTTCTCCGTACCACACGGATAAACTTGTGTCCCTAAACGTCAAATATGGAGGTAAAACACAATTTTAGAGGGATTACCTACTATCCAGGACAGGTTACCTGACTCCGTTGAAAGGTTTTTTACTGTCAGCATACATTTGGTGGTTCGGACTGGACGGGGCAGTGGGCACATATTGTTTGGGTATGTTGCGCGTGCTATGAAATACTAATCTGGCCAACTAGATAAGTAAAACTTTATGTAGTTGGTGTGTATTTTAACTACATTTTAGATTCTTCTCTATTTTACATAGAATACGTAGTCTACGCGCCTGTATATTATTACTGAAGAATATTGAATAGCACCGCATACAAATAAAATTATAATAAATACGCACATCAAAAACATCATGTTCTACCATTTTATTAAATCAGTCTCTTGGTACATTACGTTACACAATTTTCCTACATTCTTGTAAGGTTTAATGATGTAAATAAAACGGACGTGTAAACATCGTACAAGCAGTAAACAAGTACTATCTAAACATACAGAAACTAGTGACCGACCGAAATGTCGGTTTCGGTTTCGGCCGGTTTCGGCCAAAAAATCTAGTTTCGACCCTAGTTTCGGTTTCGGCCAAAATATAGCCGAAACTTTGCCGAAACCGAAACCTGATGAAACTCAAGTGTTCGTGCATTTTCGTGCGTCGTTCGGTAATACTCGTATTCGTAGCCAACACGGGCTTGCTTGACGGCGGGGCCCGGCGCTGTTTGCCACCATTCATTTAATCGTGAGTTTAGGATATGTTTTCGAGTTTACTGCCTTGTATATTCATGTAATATTAAAATATATTTAAACTTATCAATCGTCAAGGCAGAAAATATAGATTATGGCACAGTAGAAGTTAAAGAACATAATATAATAGAAAAATAGCAATTTCTTAGAAACCTATTTGTTCCATAAGTTTGCCGTATAACATTAATTTCCAGAATTTGATCCTTATTAGCAACACTATCGAATGGTATAATAATGTGTGGTTTTTTTTCCAAGACCTGCTGGTTTCGATTCCTGACCAGCAGTATTGATTTTTCTAAAATCCAATGATGCAGTTTTCGTTTTCGACAAAATCGGTCTTCAGTCATCCTTTAATTCCTGTATAATTATACACTTTTTCTTAAGTGTTAACAAATGTAAAAAAAAAACATAAAATTTTAGAAAATAATCGAAAATTTAAATGTTTTAATAAGTTTCGGTTTCGGCCGAAACTGAGAGCTAGGCCGAAAGTTCGATTTCGGTTTCGGTTTCGGCTGAAAAATCAGTTTCGGTCGGACACTGACAGAAACACGTATATTATATTATAAAATAGTCTGTTGTATTAACAGTGTAATAAGAAATACAAAATTGAAGGATAGAAAATCTTAAGCCTAACTAATTTTATTATTGCAAAAGTAGGTTTGTTTGTTTACTTTTCAAAACCCAACCCAAACCACTGTATCGATTATCCTGAAAAACGTCGTCAGGACACATGCGGACACAGGGAACCTTTTATCCCGAAAAAAGTACTATTTCCGAGAAAAACAACAATAACGTTTCTGGATGGCGCCTCACGTACGATCCGAATTAATTGCCAAATTCTAAATAAGCTTGAGCAAAGCCTCGGGCAAAAACTAGTACTGTATAATTTCACAAATCATAGGGTTTCCATTCTTAAATTTAATCTTCTTCATATATAATTCACGTTCAGGTACTAAAAAGTTCCGCGCCAATTTGAAATTAATAAAATCCTCGTAAAAGAGAATTTATTCGACCAAAACGGACGAGACGGTGAGTTCAAATATTACTTTGTGATAGAAATCCACCAAAGCATTTCTATTTCCGACTCATTTGACAGTTTTGTACAATATACATTATAATTTCTGTAAACTATTAAACTACGCTTTTGTCGATAGCAAAGTTTAAATAGTACCTGAACTCTATGAAATTTATTATTGTTTATTTAAATGCAAAAACGAGAAACAATTAATAAAAGGGTACGTAGTGAGTGTCAATTTAGGTTTAACAGCTTTCGTCGGCAATACATCTATTACACGAGAATAAACACGGCATGTTTGTGTGGCAGTAACAATGTTAATAACTCATTTATAATTCACAAGAAACACGTACAAACATTAGCTAAGAAAGCTCTTTCCTGACGGTTAATTAAAAGTATCGAAAAGGATCAGTGTTCAGTTGATTGGTAGTTTGTTTGACTTGGAAACTGATTGATTGGTTCGCTAATAAAGCTATTGAGAGTACATTTATGCGGGGCACTCGTATCCAGCGCGGCAGCTAATAGGATTCGGCGGCGACATTAATGGCCATTTGTCATCCGTCATACGAGTCACACGTGATTACTTAATTACGTATTTATTAATTACATTCTCGACACTGATCCGATATCGATTGATAGAAGTTTTATTTTAATAAAAGTTGGTCATCTGTTACAGGAAACTGGAATTTTACTTTGACGGTGAATTATTTGGGACGTGATATTTTTTAGATATTTTTTGTTCGTATCTGCCTTTATGAAATCACGATCTGCCTGTCGTTGTGAAGTCTGTATAGCTACAAAGAGCGAAGCGAAGGACTGCTACAGTGGTAACAACAATGATTATTTTAGAATTTTGCGTTAACAGTATTGTTTCAATGTAGACGCAGTTTCTATGTAGATTGTTTATTGTCTGTAGGTGAAAAAAATAGAATGTAATTCCAGTAATCGTAAGTAATATTTTTGGATGTATAGGTAGGTATCAAATTGATAAATAAAAATAACGAATTCTCCCTTCTTTTATACCTACATACATTTCGTATCCGTATTTTACGATTTCAGAAATATTTTCATATTTTAGCTGCGAAAAACATTTTACTTTGGTACCTTTATTGTGAACCTTGTGTACGTGTCTTGTTAATATAATTGGTCATATATTATTTAAATACAAACTGTCGACATATAAAAATGTGATACGTATTTTGATAAAAAATATCCAAGGTCTGAGGGTTTTTGTTGAAACTGACGTTGGATTAGCGGTTCGTTGAATACGAAGTCAATCACGAAAAATCCAAAATGTCCGCGGCGGGTCAGCTGACGCTTATAGCTTATGTGCTTAAAATGCAATCACCTGCACATCCTGGGAACATAGCGACACGTACAGACGCCATCACATCAAGCTACCGCAATCTGTCAGATTTCTTTAATAGAAATTCAACCTTATCACAAGGGTCGAAGGTTAATGTTTGACTGGTAAAATCTGACAGATTCGGGTAGGTTGACCTGCTGGCGTCTGTACATTACCCGGCCATGAGGCCAGGACAGTTGAAATATACCCAGAATAAACCCGGCGATCAGTAACTCTTCTAATGCAAATGAACTGGAAATATCAAACGTGAATTGAAATAAGACCTAGACATTTTCTACGTACGCTCGATATTTTTTATATACTCACGATCACTAGACTGAAGTTTTACATTTGAGCAGAGTTTTAAAGTAGACAATAAACTTTAGGGCAAAAAGTCTTCGATTAATTATCGAGGCTTTTTCTTGAAGTCTTGAAATAACATGAAGAAAATTTGAGAAAATGTTAAACTTACAATCTAGTTCACTGACTTTAAAATTATACGTTACGTTTAGCAACATCATTAGTTTCTCCATGAGGGGAAAATTGAGGTTATACTTATTTACGAATTACATTTAATTACAACTATTGTAAATACTATTTATCTCTGATTAAGAGAAATCTCTTCACCATTTTTAATCACAAGATTAGATCTGAAAATCTCCTTAAATAAAAGTATCAGTCTCTGTTATCCGATTTATTTTACCATGGATGTTCTTAATTCCGAAAATGACGTTTATATAAAAGAGATCTCCATTTAGGTATATTCTCTCAAGGGAATGTTGGATATAAATGGATTACGGTTCTTCCAAATTACGGTGTTGTGTGCCACGTGGATGAATCTGGCCCCACGATAATACTCTACACCATTTTTGTCTATTTTCGTTCTTCGTAGTTAATGTGCGAATATTTTTTATGGCGATGTTTTATCTATGGAAGTTTTTATATTTAGACTTTTGTTGTCTCGAACGATAGATGTAATCTCCTTTTAAAACTTTCAATTTATTTACTAATCCCGTCTTAAATCTATTCCAATAATGTCAGTCTGTCCTAAAAATTAAAGTGCGTCTTCTTAAAAGTTTTTCCTGAAAATCGAGATATAAGTTGGGTTCTGCTGATAATATTAAAAGTACATACCTACTTCTATTTACATAAATCTACGCATTTAACTTTCATTTTTAGGAAGTTTGCTTACACCCGATTGGTTATTTTAAATCAACTTTAATTTTGCAAAATTAAAGTTGATTTACTTTTAATATTATCGAGGGTTTTAAGATCTGTTAAGGAAAAGTAGTTTTTTTTTATTAAATCTTACGTAGGACATTCGGCTCTCCGGCTTTATTGCCGTCAGCTAGATTCAGAAACTTAAAACACAAAAAAAAAAATCCATTCCGTTCACTGAAGTATAATTTTATTAATATTACTATAAATAACGGACTGAGTTAGAGTCGGTTGTTTGATCAAAAGTAAAACCAAGTATAGTTAAAATCTCGTACACTTTTTACTCAAATGGTTAAAAAATGCATATTACTCGTATTTTATCAGCCTATTGCCGTCCACTGCTAAAAATCCAGGACCTGGCCAGTCCCCATCCATCTGCTGCCAGCCAAATTCTTCAATTCATAGGCATGCTACACAAAAAGTGCATAGGGTTTAAAGAATAGCTAATTTAACAAATGATCAAACAAAGCGCCCTTGTTGAGATTTGGTAAGCTGAAAGAAATTGGAAAACTTGTTTTGAAGCTACCTATAGCTTCTCTGGTTTGTAACACCTTTTAGTGTAAATATTATCCTGACATCTATTTTTGATTTGTGTGCTCGAACTACAATAGTAAGGAGAGTTACTGGACCAAATAAACAAAGGGTATTGTTATGTCACATCAATGAGGAATTGGGGCCCAGGATAAAATACAACTGACAAACATTTTTTGTTGAACTTTAAACCGGTGGATAAAAATAGATTAATTGAAGTCTGTTCGATTTTAATGTTCGTTTGTACTTACTGAAGATATTTTTCACGTTTTATAAATCCGTTGATATATTTTTGCAATAAATGCTTTGTTATGCAAAACAGAACCTAGTTTTAGTACGTAATCCGCGGATAATAAACAAACATAAATATTATTTTGTTGCAGTACGGAACTCTTAGTAGATACAGAACGGAAACTGCAGTCAAAGTGGGGTTTACGTTTGATCCCGCGCAAATTGGAAAAATAAGATAGTACGTTTTCCTCCGGTGCCTTTTAATATAAAACTCGAACTATTGCAGAATTAAAAAAAAAACTTGGATCGGAGTAGGTATGTGGCCGTCTTCGAAATTGAGATAGTAAAAAATACAAACGACGTACGTGCTTACAGCCATAATTGGAGGTCGTTGGGAAAGTTTACAATGATGCTAGGAACATAATAATACAAGTTTGCTCGTAAAGTGTAACAGCTGCATGGGATGTAATGATACTTACACTCGAACCGCGCCCCAATGGGATATTGAAGAGGCCATGGATACGGAAAATACTAAAAAAGCGAAGGAACAATAGAGAGAAACGCCAACACCACGTTCAATGAATAGATGAGAACTTACAACGAGAAGCTATTCTCACAAGGGTCTCAGTGGCCTGACAAAGCGTTATTATCATTTAATACACAGTAAATTAAACGACTTCCGCGCTATAATCAAGTAATCACCTTTTGTGTCGTTATTTGAGCTAAGCGCTTTTATTATAGCAACTACTAAATGTTTGTGTTGATTAAAGCGCGGGTTTGCTATCAGCCTTCAAAGACTCAGTTAAATAGACTTGTGCTTTGACGACTCGTCATTGGGTATCTACTATCCTTATAATACAGTCAGTAGTCACTTCAGTATAACGAGGAACCAGTTGTTTGAGTTGGTTTAATTAAGTGTAGAACTATTCTGTCGCAAACACTATTATGTATTAGTACGTAGTACGTGTGTATCTATGAAATATTTGCTTTTCAACTGTTAAGTTTGCCTTGTTTGCATAGAAACAATAGGTGTGGAAAATTTCCATCGGTTTAATTACTCCGCTGTGTATAACAATTGGCACGGGCCCCGCGGGACGGTGTGTGACAGGCAGGTGCCATGAAGATGACGCCCCAGCGACCCCCGGGGCGAACGAGTGCGCGCCTCCTCTTGTACCTGTCATTAGGGGAAGCGCTCCAATTCACCGCCTATTAAACGATATATTACTGAGAGACAATCGGTTACATGTCAATCCGTCAACCTTTCTAGATTTTGAGGTGAAATAATTTAAATATTCCCAAATGAATCGCAGTTACGAAACTTTTCGCTAACGATTATTTCATCTGAATTTAAGTAGTTTGTATCTTATTTAATTGGCACTTGAAAATGATGGTTTAAAAGAGAATGTTTATTTGTTTTAAAATTAACTATAATAACCGCTTCTTTATGTTTAGTTTATCGGCCATAATGTAACTGGCAGTACAAACATTCTGCAGAACGTTTTATTGGTCTTTGGGGAGGATCACGAAACTTTTGGATTCCTTAGTCCAGTTCGGTCAATAGTCACATAAAGAGCGAGTTATTGCATAGGGTACAACAGTTTATGTATTCGCGCGTACACATTCCTAGATACATTCAATTACTTCTTTTATTTGTTCTGCAATTTCATTAGTCTTGTTAGTTTACTATTACTTTAGGGGACGAGACATTCAAATATACTCGTAGTATATGAAGTCTAGTTAGAATTTAACTTAGTAGATTTGTCGACAACGGTCCGGGCGCGTCTGTTTGCAGGACTCGCAGAGCGCCATGATTCACTGAACAAATTTGTGAAAATCTCGTTTGAACACGTCATACATTTGTGTTTGTATTTTATTTTATCATGAGCCCGATCCAAACTGGTGACATTTTTACGGGCCTTGGGGGCTATGTACACAGTTATAGCAAAAGGGTAAATATGTGAGTGAACACAGGTTTTTTGTGACTGTAACCGAATTTGGAAGTTATTATACTGTGGGATAAGTTGTTAAGCGGATGTCGTTGACGGTGAACTTGAACGTTAAGAGGCTTCTGGTTAATTAGCATGCGAGCCTCCGAGGAGCCGTAATGACCACAGCTGTGCCCGCTTTGGTACTTCCCGAAAATGAGAACCTCCCTTACATTATATACACTTAGTACGCTGAATTTTAGACTTTAATTAAACTTTGTAATAAATTAGCAACTAGTACTTTAAGTCTTCTTTCTATTGTGAACGAAATAAACATCAAAAATACTACTTGTGAGGGAGACATTACTTCGTTGATAAAAAAGTCGTAAATGGTTTGTTGTACCAACTTGACGACTGTTTGCAGCCTCTTTTATTGTCACAAAATGTATTACAATTCCCTTAATCTCTTGATTGCTCGCGAGACTTTAATATACTGCCATTTTATGCGACCTGCTCTAAGTATAGAAAAGTATACAACTCCTTTTAGCTTGAATTAAATTTAATATTTTCTCACGTGGAACGCAATGGTATTTCCTCTCCACTGGGATTTCTCGTGCAACAAAATCTAGTTTCTCCCTCTTATGTAGTTTATGCACGTACTGCAATTAGGAACCTATACGGAGTTAAGATTACCTTTTGTGTCGTTACGGGGCTGTGTGCTGTGCACTTTCCGTATGCGTTTGAGTATTCCCCCTAGGAGCACGCTCCACCCAATCTAATTAGGCTGCAACTACGGAGATAGCAGCGATCGAAACTTGTGGCTTATGAGGACGGCCAACACGACTGACAAGATTACCAAACTTTTAGCCACAACCGTACCCGTCCACTGAGCCGTCCAGAGCCCGAATATCTGAACCATCTAGGTTGCTCCTTACTTACTTATGCGTTAACGACGCAGCCTCTTCAAAGCATTTTTGTAAATTGCTTATTTAGGAATCCGCGCGACTCATGACATAATCACCGAGGACCACAAGATAAAATCTTTTTGTTGTGAATACTACACAAAAGACTGAAATTGCTTTACAATTGCGGTGGTTGGATTATCACAATTCGTCCTCTAAAAGTCTTGAATCAGAATTATGATGGCTGTGTAAAACGTACATTGATTATTCTGAAAAAGTATTCGTCGTAAAAAGTTATTTGTGCTATAAAATGGTGGGTTCCGGTTAAGCGCGTACATAAATTTAATGATATTACCATAGGCCGTTAAATGCTGTTTTCATAGCAATTTTTAATTGATGAATCGATGTAACAATTGGTACATTTCAGCGGTATTACAAAGAGCTGCGACGTCGCTACGTACCGTGCAGCAGTTACCGTTGTCCGGCCGCTAGAGATAAATGTGTAAAATTCATTGAAACGCAAACTCACTGATTCCACTGGTACTTATAACTGGTAGAAAGGTTCATAATATATCATACGTAATCATAGATATCTAATTATTAGTGTTGTTACCATCACATAAACGCTATAAATTAAACGACTATCACAAATAGAAACAGTACAGACGACAGCAGGCCAACCTACCTGAATCTGTCAAATTTTTATCAATCGAATATTAACCTTTCACTATTGTGATAAGGTTAAAAATCCTTTAAAGAAATTCGACAGATTGATGTAGGTCGATGCGCTAGCATCTGTACCAATATTGTGGCACAAATTAATTTGATTCGTATACATTAAATAAAGCTTTTTTTAACGTAGGTTTCTACTGAAATCATTGGTTTTTACTTCTTCACTATGTTTTTATTATGACTGATATTCAATACAATTTTGGTTCAGCTTTGTGTAGCGGAAACAATGTAGAAAACGCGTGGAATCACAATCGATTTAGCTTTCCGATACGGAAAACAAAAACTCTTCTGCTGTCACTATACAACAAACACGTGACGCGTATTATCAACCAATACGAGTTCTCTTTCAAGAGAAATAAATATACATTGCCTTTAACTACTAGGTGTGCGTTACATTGTTGGCACCGAAATGGCTTTTATAAATAACCTGATTGTGTTTACATGAGCCGTTATTTACTTATGCTCGCTAATTATTATCAGGCTCTTTGTGATGCTGTGAGTGTACGAGGATATACTCGCGACAGTTTGCATTAAGTTGTTACTCGCTCGTGTACTTATAACAAATGACTCGAATTTGTTCAACTCGAGCGGAGAGCAAGTGTGGCGGTGTTTGGAGCCTCCTCCGCTCCGCTGCTCCTCAGTTCCTCTAACTACATGTTTATCGCGGCTCGAGTTACAAATCGAACTTGTGTATTGTGTGAGCGGAGAATTATTACATCGTATTCAAGAGTTCACGACGCCTTGCTCACTCAAGCTGCCCTTGATTGATACATTTCAATTTAAAGCCTACCCTGAAATTTGTTTGACATACTCGCGCAGAAACAACGTCTATCTGCAAAAGTTGCCATTTGCTTAGTATGTTGTTTAAGGATTGTAAGAACAATTCCAAGGCAAATTTGAATAAAAGGCTGCGGCAATAAAATCAAGGTTTATGTGGGTACGGATTAATAATTTAAAAGAAACGGAATTTTAATAAAAGCCAGGCAAACAAGTGTGAATGTAAAAAAAAACTTTACTTTGCGGGTGCGCGGTACAATTTGCTTAATACCTAAGCTAATAGAGGCAACATCAAACATCTTAATTTGTAGATCCTTTACAATATTTTAAATGTTCCTTAAACCGGGGTGCCTTATTTAACAGTCTCGAAAATTCAAACATAATTCCTTTGATCGGTTAAATTAAACGGTTCGTACTTAGCAGTATTCTTCAGAGAATGCTTTCTTTTAGGGACTTATGACGAGAGAAATATTCCGTTAATAAAAATAAGGGGAATTTAACGTCTAGCTTTGAGCTAACTATAAAATTATTTTGTTATTAAACACGTAAATAGTTTTGTATTTTATCTACCAAATGGGTAAATAGATTATGCAAACTAACTTAATAGCAACTGATGTTGTTTATATCTCTTTAAAGTAAAGAGTCTTTATCCAGACATTTCCAAACACTCATAAAACCTGTATAGTGGTCAAATTGTGATTTAAGAGCCATTAAACAGTCTCTGAGCAAACGTATCGTTACGAGGCAAACAGTTTGATAGGAATTTATATTTTATATCATAGTATCAAAAAATGAGGATGAATGAAGCTGTTTATTTTGTTTCCAACCAAAGTCTGTTCTTTAAAACGTTCAACGGATCTACCGAGTATTTGTTTTTCATTTTGTTAGATCTTATTTGCTTTCTTGGAGGTTGTCGGGGTGAGAACGGCGCATTGGCAGAGCGTGAGCGGAAGCGGGCGCCAGCACGGCAGAGGGCGCGGTAGCGGGCGATTCCGGATGTTTTCTCGACCGATGTTTCCGACATTATATCAACCGTGTTCTTGACGCACTTGCCATTTTCCCCTAACTCGTTTCCAAAGAGACAAGGAATTGTTTATGTCGTGTCTTTTTCAAAACAATAGTATCGACACGGTTCCACAAACCTCTCGTGACTACGTTAAAAATAAATGACAGTACCGATAGAGGCGTACTTTTATTGTGTCGGATTTATACGAGCGGTAGGTAACTTAGTTTCCATGTTTTCATCGTTCTTTTTCGATTTGTATCTTTCTGCGCTCTAGGCGTTGAAAGCTACCTACTGTGCTATTCGGCCATTGAAAATCAAAGCGATTTAGATTTGTAGCCCGGAACTTAGATTTATATTTATCGATGCCGAACGCTATATTGCGTTTACTGAACCTGGCTGAAAAATATTGGTTTAGTGGATGTGAAATAAACTCTCAGAGGCACTGATTGAGGTTGAACCAGCATATTAATTACCGTTAGCATCAATTAGTTAACGCGCAGTTAATGATTAGTATTATTTTCAAACACAGCCTCTTTGTTAATTTAATGTTTGACGCAGTGTTCAGCGAAGCCAGCCATATTTCATTCTCGTTGCCGTCGTCGATGTCACGGCTGAGATGCGATGCTCCCGGACAGATTAAGCTCAAGAATTATGCGAGAGATTGCATTGCTAAGCGCTCGCAGATTGAGAGAGCACAATGCATAAAATGATTTCGTTCCCGCACTTGTCTGCGCTCGAACATACTCGGAACTATGATTGCCGTCCCACTTGTTACTCTCATATACCGACTCGAAAGTTTTCTACGACTTACTTCAAGTGACGTTACATAAAAGAGCTCATGAATCCGCCGCGGATGTCGACTTTCCATATTATGACGCATGCCACTGACGTTTATGGCTACTTCGTTAGATCTGCGTTACTGAATATTGAATTGATCTCCCTTTGCGTCGCGTCGTCGGAATCTCATTTTCATTGATTTATATTGTACGAAATTGGTTTATCGAACTACACGATGATTGCATCGAACAGTGCAGTTTACTGAACTGTTCAAAATTGAAAAATTTTAGCTGTTAGCAATATTTCCTCTCGTATGGGATGTTATTGATCTGTGTGCAACAATGTTTGTAGAGGTATACAATACAGGTACTCGTAACATATTCGAATACATAGGTGGCTGTCACTCTTGATCATTAAATTGTTTTTAGATTGAAAATTAAATGGTTTTATCTTTCAAACGTATTAATGCCGACTATATAAATCCTCTTTGAAGTAGGCAGCGAGCGGCAATTTACGCAGCTCTATATTTTTCAAGTCCGTTCTTTAGATATCTTTTTAAGCTTGAATTTGCGCGTTCCACCTCAGCCCAGTGTAATGGGCAGACGAGAGCTGTACAACATCCGCTGTTTTCCATCTCCTTGCTTACTCTGCTTCTTTCATTTGTTCACTCCCGACCACTAAAATACCTCCATAAATTTTGTAGCCAGTTATTTGTTACCTGTGGTCAGCCTCTTTTTTGCTTATAATGTTAGTTTCCGTTATGCTCGTTTTCATTTAGCTGAAAACTTCTGTTTTTAGCGGAAAACTTCTGTTTAAAATAGTATTTTCGTAGTAAGTAGTACTAACAAACTTTTGTCAAACAGATGAAATGCATCATTTCACCTAGGTAAATAGGTTTGTAGCATTAAATGGAAACTAAAGTTTTCCATTCGCTTAGCTTTGTAAGCGGCGTCGGTTTATATAACGAGTACGTGGTGAGTGTAATCCGTCGAAGTTGAGAGCTAGGCTAAAGATGCCGCTGGTCGGTGAGCGCAAGTGCCGCGCACTCGCACGCGTCACTATAACGACCCACCGGCACCTGAACCACAGATTACCAGATATTGCACTCCATGTACTTACACGCGCTGACTACCTACCGGCCGCTGGTCCGTAGAAAGACCTTAGCGCAGCGGGTTGTCAATAGCCGCGGGACGCGCACGCACGCATATTTCGGTCGAATTGATGTTAGTTTTGAAATACTAAGATATGGTTCAAGAGATAAAAACCATTTTTTTAGGTTTTCCTCGTGGAGGTTTCTTTTTTGTTATGAAAAAATGTACTTACGCGAAAAGGTAATGAATGTTGAAATGTGATGTAACGACAACATTAATTATTTAATACTGTCGTTTATTATAAAGTTGTAGGTAGGTAAATTTTTCATCGACGATCTTACGTTTCGATTATTTTTAACGTAAGACGACACAGGAGAAATTTCTGGTGTTAGACAATTTAAAAAAAAACATTTTATTTCTTTTTACAAGTGTATATTTTTAATTTTCACTTGTTCCGTTGGCGGTCTGTAATAAAATCTTGATAAGTTGATAATTATATTTGACTTAATTCCCGGCTTCCGATTGAGCAGATGAACTCGTAATAATAGGTACAGCCGAGTTTCACTAACTCACGCTATTACGAATTATCGAATGTTTAATATCAAAAGGAAAAAAAAAAGTTTAAAAAAAAACTGAATTATTAAGTGTTGATAAACAAACAAATTCGTACAAAAGTAAGTGTACTGTGTCAAAAAAAACCCTAGGTACTAACATCATTGTCGACAGAGGCAGCCCTCGTATTTAGAATATCCACGCGGCGGCGCGCATCTTCAAAGCGAAATTAACTTTACGTTTGTATGGTTAAGGCACATTTTCGTTCGCAGCGTCTGTCGACTTGAAAGTGTAGGCTATTAAAGCGGTAGGTATTGAACATTTTGTATGGAGTGCGTTATATGTAATATGTGCCTGAACGCGCATCATACTAGACAAATTAAATTCCTCACTAATGCTTTCCTGGAAGACGAACAGAACGTTGAATACAGTGGCAGATTTCCACATCGTTTCCAATTCGATTTAGGACAACTGCACACTTTCAAGGAATGCGATGTTTCAAAAGGGAGTGACGAACAATTCGATTGAACGTGGAGTTCTTTTATTGCATCTTTATTTTATTGCGTTATTGACGGTGTCGTCGGTACTTGCTGGTATTTTCGTATATATCTGAATTGAATGTTGCACGCTACTTGACAGATGTTCGCCGTCGAGGCCGCTCGTTGTTTGCTCTCAGTCACTGTGTCAGGGAAATGCATTTGATTCGTGTGCGGACGTGACGGCACACACTATTTTATTGTGTACATATAATACCTAAAGTTTTACCGAAAAAAAGTGTTTCATACGATAAAAACTACACAGGGGAAAATTTGCATAGTCCTGAGCGCAGTAGATATTATATATTTATCTTAACTTGCACATTTTGTGATTTCGAGAAATCTGATTATTTACCTACCTGAACCACTTGATTATTTGCTTAAAGTATTTTCAATTAACATTCTTCTCTCGACTCTCGGTTTCCTCACCCAAATCAACCTCAAGTTGATCCATGTCGAGTTGTTTTTTGATCCTTCACGCTCAAGATTGTCTTGAGCGCAATTCCTTGGTTGTAACTTTGCTGACGTATTGGAGAAGTCCCTGATAAATATATCTAAATCTAAAGTTTATGACTATGCGTCATAAATATTGTGATAATATCGCAGTTCCTCAGATAACATCGCAGCATACATACTCGTATCTCAGAAGTCCTTCGAAACTGCCAATCTTGACAGCACACCACTCATGCATCAAATTAAGGCAGCTATCTTCCGTCCATTAATAGTTCATATTTCGTGTGAATAGACATTGAATGTCGGATATACATAGTAAATGTACTCAATATTTAGTGCTTCGAAATCCGGTGGCATTCAGGGTTGGCCACGAGCGACTATTAATAATGTGTCCGTGTGTGCCTGTATCCTCTGAGTCGGACCTCTCGACCCTCCGGCCTTCTATTGATCACACTCTTGTCATAAACACATTTCCTCTAATGGACTCCGGCTCCGTCTCGAAGACACTATTGTTTTTGCCCACAATCAAGGGTACGCTCCGGCAGACATTCACGATGTATCATCCCTAGTTCCTGCTATGAATCATTGGTGGCATTATGGGCAATTTATTAATGAATGTTACATAAAGCGTATACGTAGATGCCTCCTTACTGAACCTTTCAATTTTGAAGTGTATTATGCAAAATAAGCTTTGATTAGATTCTTTTGTACCCTGAGCTTATTAATAAACAATGAGGATATAAATCCTTATCGTAGACTCTCAAGTTATATTTCAATGATGTCGCTAAGATCACAGTATAAAATAGCATCTTTTATAGGTTCACATTAATATTGATGGGATACTAGATTCAGAAATCAAATAAATTGGCTACTTTTGTTGCCCCGAAATTCCGACGTCTAGTTTCGTAAATTGGTTTGACTTCCCTTTCGTCGGTAAACAGAGCGGCTTTTATCGCCGACAAAGATTACTTTATCCCAACGGAAGCGACGAGATTGAACTCCTTACACGTTGAAACCAATATCCTGGCGTATTTCCTCGCCCTGGAGAGCTAGTCCGGCAACCTTGAGGCGCCACTACCTCTCGCCTCAATCTCCACTAATTTAATTATGATCAGACGGAGCACACTACCTGCTACGCTACGATGTGACATATCAAAAATAGATACATAACGGGCTTTCGTCTAATTTTGTTTGTTGTAAATGGACACTATTTTTAATGAAACAGCGCACCGTTTATTCGTAATTCGTACTGGAACAGGGAGTGCTTATTACGGACCAAGTAAGTTCAATCTCTTTTATCGCGGCATTATAGCGGGGAGAATTGAACGCCGCCTCGTATCCCAACAGTTCCTATAGCGAGCGCCCACTCTCGCGTAAAATTATGTTAAACTTGTTCTTTGTTTTTTATATCGCTATCATTCTTCTTATAAAATTCTAGTTGATAGTCCTTTCTATGAGGGCGCGTTGATAACATGCAAAGAAAATGTTGCCTCGAAGGCCGCTTCTCCCCTGATCGATTGTACGCAAAATATTCTTCTCTGGATACGTACAATCTGTGGTGAGTCAGACCGGTGCCACATCACTCGTTTATCATTTTATGTCGCACAGTGCACAGGTTTCTGTAGGGAGCATCCGTATCCGTAAGTGGAAAGTTTCTAATATTATTTGTATATTTTTTTGCTTTATGACACCGAATTTCCTAGTTGTCAGATACATGCGCTTGACTTCCGCAGTTATTATAGGTATCGAGTGTAGCCCAATGGCCAAATTTAAAAAATAGCTTGCCGATTATGCGGCGAGCCGCGCGGCTCGCTGCCGTAATTACGGCGTCACTCGGCTAAAACGACGAAATAAATTGAAAAGCGAGCTCCGGTGAAAATGCGAGCCGGAAAAATATATCTCCACGGCACTTGGGCATCCACTGACACGAACGCAGATAATGTATTTGTTTTTGCTAAAATCTCATTGTTATGCGGGAATAATAAATTATTCCTCCGTGACAATAATTGCATTGTACTTTTACTGAATAATTGCTTCATTAATGTTAATGAAGCGAAGTAGTGTCCGCAGCGAGCTGTCTGTTAGGTCAATCATTAATCTTTATTTTGAAAAAACAAAACTGGTCTTGTCACTAAGAAGTGACCTATAAAAGTGTCATTAATTCTTATTATTTAAAGTATTTTCACAGTGCCATTTCAAAAGTGAACCACTCCTACTTAATAATGAAAAAGGTTCTGTGATTTAATGTGCTTCTAGATTAATTACATTTCTCTACATTGACCCGAAACTCTTTTTGTAATTGCCAAATATCATTACAGTACGAAAATTCAGTTAAAACAATTATCAGGAGTGGATCAAAAACATCAATCGTGTCTGTATCCGGTGGTAGATAAATGAATGGAAATCTCGTCACATGTTAAGAGTGATAGACTTTCACCGCTTTTTCGTACTTATTTTGCCGCTATACCTTCGTTGGGTCTTGGGTGTTCCTTAAGTATCTATGTCGCAAGATTATAAATGGATTTATAATGAGCTCACAATTTTGGAAGGAACCCTTGTCAAAGTAAAAATATCAGTGTTTATACAGACTTCAGCAGCATAGTCATATACACGTACTGCCACTACTAACAAATATTTTTTAATACTATGAATCTCAAGCTTCCATAAACAGGGTTTACCTTGCAAAATAAACAAATGCGCAATACTTAAAGTCGAGAAAAATGCATTTAGGGTTTGCATACACATGAAATCAACTTCCAACATTATACATATATATTGTTCGTACCTACACTACCTACTGTTAAAATAATTCATTAATATTTATTTCATTCCGTCTTCCGATAATGGAAAAAAGTTAAAAGCTTTTTCTTTTGTAACTTTACTACTTAATGAAGTTTAAAATTATCGTGGGCCGACATAATATTTTCCATAATGTTACAATACGTATAAGTGACTTATCCTTATATAATTGGCTAACGTCGGAGTTTGAACGTGACTTAAATAGGTTCAGTTTTCTTCGAGAATGTTAAAAAAGCATAATTCACTTGCAGCAAAGGTCATCAGCGATTCCTCTCGCGGATGCTTTTCAATGTTGGCATTGACCACTACAATCAGAGATGATACGGACGAGTCGCTTTGCTATCTTTAGCCAGGACAGTAATTATTGCTTCTGGCAGCTTCATGTAAGTTCAATCCGATATACAGACCGAATAAGTTATAGTACAGTTTGTGACAGCTTTATATCTCCTTTAATACTAGTTAACGATCAAACTTCGTGACTAAGGACGTGCGAATTTATGGCGCATATATTCGTGTTACTGAAACCCCAACTGTACGGTTCCGTTCGTGTAACGATTGCGGATGCGGTCACCCTGTCGAATTATATAATTTGGGTGAACACTATGAATTTTATAAGAGGCTTTAATGTTACACAATCGTAAAGCGGTTGCACGTCGCGGTCAAAAGCGACATGGTTGGTGTTATCGGGAAAATGAATGTTGACCCACGTAAAATATTAACTTTTAACACGGATGAATTAAAATATATTGTGTTTGTCTTTTCATGAATAAGTTTGTACATTAATGGGTAGATAAATGAAAGTATGGCTCAACGAATGAGGGTCAACCAACCACCATTAGGTCAGCATCACTCACAAGCCAAGGTAATTCCCTAAATGTGCGACAAATTAGAAGGATTGATCTCGACGCCATTAAAGCAATGAGTGACATCCTTTATCCCGTAAGACAAAGGTGTGTTTGAACGAAACCGTCATTGTCTTAATTCCTGACAATCCGAATTTCTATTATCATAAGCTATAGTAGATAAAGACAATTATAAGGAGCGCCCGGTCCTATTTAGACACCAAATAAATTACGTTGGGTTCGAATTACAGCTTTCATGAGTTTATTTTCCTTATTTGTAGCTATAGCATAGATACTCAAAGGTAAGAATATATCAACTACATAAGCAATAAAAGTTAATTTTTCTTTTATTTTCTTATGAACGTTCATTTTATTTCGTTAACCAACGCTTTTTCATCATGATTAATGAAACAAAATAAATTTATACGCGTAATAAAAAGCAGATTGGTTTCGTGGAAACAAAATATTCAAAAGAAACCGAAGAAAAATTGGAGATATTAAGTCTCCACAGATTCATTCAGTGTTAATATCTCTTAGCAGAGTTTCGTTTTATTTATACAACTGAAAAAAGTGGAAATAAACATAAAATGTGACTTTCCGGGCCGTAGGACAGCTTGAGAGTTTTGTAAAGAAGTCAGTGCTAATTTAGCAAAACGAATTGTAAAAGAGAATGATGAATCCGCCTGGAAATTAAACTGAGCGTGCAGAAACCTTTACGATACGGAATCCACTTAGAGTAATTGGTAGTTTTTATTTGAATTGCTCAACATAAAATTAATGTCAGTGTATTGCTTGATTGATGTTAATGTTTTCCAAATGTCGGGAGTCGGAAAGAAATCCCGCTCGTTGTTTGTAATAATTTTCCTATTTACGTTATTGCCGTATATAAGTACAAGCAGATGATAATGGTAGATTTAGCTCAAAGTTATTGTATTTCTTGGAGTAAAATTACAAACTGCCTTACATCCGCATGGAATGAAAGTAGTTATGGCCCCCAGAAGATAGATACCTACGTTTTTATTTTACGCAGAACGGCGTGCCTGAGCCGACCACGATAAATTATCTATTGTTGGGCTCTGAATTCAACAAGAGCCGTTTTTGTTCAATTCTTCGTCTCGTCGTCAATGGGAAATTTATTACCTCCTCTGCCGCATTTAAATACGGCCGATTATATCAGCAAAGAACTTAAAATGTTGTGAGCACTCAAGTGAAGATGGCAATTTTCCCATTTTATTTCTCACCTTTATTAAAGGTGCGAATTATTTTACGCCATTAACTACAGCGTCAGACTTTTTTACTTATATTTCAGTAATAATTTAGTAGTTTTTGGAGATATCTTCATGTCTGTAGCTTTTACTTCATAAAATGTAACACTTCAGTAACTTAAGTGTTGTTTTCGCATTTCTAGAAATGTTTATTAGGTTCAGAGATGGGGAGATGTTGGGAATGAGTTCTTAATTCTAATAAATTGCACTTGTTAGCTTCTTACTGTTCTCAATAGCGCTGTAATAATAATATATGACAGGTTAGTTACCTATATCTTTGTAAGACTCTAGAAATTTGGAAACTCACGGTACAAACTTGTTGGTTTACCTACATTTCCATACTTGGTAGTTTGACACCAAAAATTCGATGGAACTTTTAATTGAAACATTTACCAAAGTACTCTCTATACCGTGAAGATTAAAGAAACTTCTCATAATGGCGCGCGGATCCAGGACCTCGATCGTTCAGCGCTCATTTGAAATCAAAGCAGCTTTTTTTATTGATCTTGTGAATGGGCCGGGCGCAGGTTGAATAAAGTTGTAAGCGGTGACCGTAATCTATTTTGTGCTCGATCCCAACAACGTGTGACCGACGTCAGTCGGTTGACCTCACATATTTCTTCTATTCGCCGGTGCTCGTTACTTTCGTGAACACCGGGATTCCATCTATCATTTTCCTCTCGCACCGATGACCTTTAACTCGACGGCTGGAAGATTTTCTCGTGGAGCGTCTCCTTTTATATATTTTTTATTACAAAAGACTGTTACGACAGACTGTTGCTGATTTCAATATGTCAAACAGCTGTTGGCGGAATCCACCATGATAATGGAAAAGGATCGAAAAATAGATGGTTATTTTAATAAGAGTCGGGTGTCTGCCCGGCCGGCCTTCCCAACTTACCAGAGTCTAATTTGTCACTCCTACGCACTCTTGATTAACCGTCTGCTGTTGTCTCTGAATCGTTTATCCGTTAATCATTACTGTTTTTGTTACTTGCAGAGTTGCGTCGATATATTCCTATTACGAATTGCTTAATAGACCTCGACACGATACAAGTTGTTCCATTAATAAAATGAATAAGTAAGACGGCGGTTCTACTGCCACCGACATACATATTTCGCACACTATGAACTGTTTCATTGTGCTCGTAGTTTCAGTAAGCTTGCAAAGTTGTTCGCTAAATCTCTTAATTTTGTCTTGATCCCGTAACACGTTTGAACAATTAAATCGATCCGTTGTTTCGAAGCTTTCCGTTGTGCAGAATCCCTTAATGTCATTCTAACTGTTCCACAGTTAAATGGACGCCGTTTCATTAGCTATCTCGCTGATAACACTGGACAGTTAAATACTTTCCTGAGCTACCTTTTTTGTTATCTCGCTGTTAAAGAGATTAGAGAATCCTCTCTACAGAAAGATTTATCCAATGTATATAAATAAAAATGGACCGCTGAAATGTATTAACGCGCATAACTTTCGAAGGACTGAGTCGAATTGGATAATTATTTTTTATTTGTTGTGTTCGTTATTATCAGGACAATCTATGGGGAAGGTCGAAAATTAAAATCAACAGAGCTAAAGTGCTTTACCTATATGTCATTCTTTTGTTACGTTGAAACGTTGATCACGAGTTAATATCACGAATATCTTTACGCACATCACCGGGGAAATAATTTGGTATTTTAAAATTTCAGACAATAGACCTCACTTGTAGAGCTATACCTATTAATAACAAGTAAGTTAACCTACTAGAAACATAAAAGTCAGTTAGTTTGTCCCACTTTCTCTGGTTGACTGGCTTTGATTTGCATACGTATAGCCGGTGTCATAGAAATGAACACACATTTTGATCCCGGCAGATCAAGTTCGCTAGAGATGTCCAAAAAGCTTATTTTGTTTGGATTTTTCAGCGAAAAAGCATAATCGTCCTTATTCTGAACTGGTTCTAGCATTTACTTCAAGTTATTCTAAGAACTTTTATCTCCTTTAACTTAATATAGAGTTACGTACTTAAGGTACACTTAGAACGGCTACGGCAATCGTAAATATAGAAACTAGTCGTCTGTAGTTGTGATCGTCTTCGGCATTTTTATAGAGAAGAGACCAGCGGAGCTAACATGGCCAGTTAGCAATCCTAATATTTAATTCTGAATAATAGTGAATCATTAGAAATATTTCTAAGTGGCCGTTTGACACCCTCAGTAAATTTACATAAAAATATTAGAACTTTAAGCAAGAATTTTGTTGATAATTTATATCACAAACTATGTATTACTGGAGCCAACAGCAAAAGGATTCAAACCGAGGATAAAAACCTGTAGTTTTCTTTGTTCTTCAATTAAATCGGAGGTAGTTAAGTTATTAAGTTCCAAAAACTCAAACCGAACTAAATAGCTGAACAATCAGTGTTATATTAATTAGGCGATGTTGATTTTAATTTAGCCTCAGCAGCCGACCTATTTCAAATTTTCATTGGTTTCCCGCCTACCTATCCAAATGATGGTTTTCGCAACTAATATTTTACTAGAAGAAATCAACAACTCCGACATCTGTTTACGGGATCCTTTGAGTTGAATAAATGTTTTTGTCTTTATTAATATTAACACAAACGGAGTCATTCGTAAATCCTAGTCCTAATATTTTATTACTTTAATCACAGACTCGGTAAATTCCTTATTCTAAGAAAACAGTTCTTTCAATTGATACGTTGGAATTCTTTTGTTGATCACAGATCCTCGCAGACATCAATTTACTGAATACCTATTAATTACATTCTTTCGTATGTTTGAAAGTTATGTTGAAGTTACTCTAGTCTTTGTCCTGGGCAGCTTTGAGCTCCTACATCTTACTCGTTCATTTCAGTTCAATACACAAGAGAAAATTAAGGACCTCTGTGATTGGCACAGATCTAGTCAACAAATGTCCTTACAAAAAAGGGTTTGCCTTTCACTGAAGTTATCCTCAGTTTGTATCTTCAAAAGGGGATCGACCAAGTTGTAACCTTTGAAAAGACTGAAGAAAATTTTATCTAGGAACGCTAGTAAGGGATGAAAGTGTCTCCTAGGCTAAATTATAGAAAAGTTCGCTCCGATGTTGGCGAAGATAAGAATATGTTCGTTTTACCAATAACGTTTTGTAAGATAGGCGTCGGACAGCCTGTTGCAGTCGACTGTTGAATAAAGGTATACCTTTTCACATAAATAAGGATGCATTAACATAATTCATGTATGTATAACTTCCTGTTTATCGTACCAAACCCTTCCGACTCTTTTCCATTTCTCACAGTTAATGTATTCTGAGTTAGTTCTTCGTGTTTTTTTTTGCTGGAACAGAATCTTTTGATCTATCGACTAATAGTGTAATTTCGATGGTAATAGGAAACGGTCTGATTCAACGTTTTTAGTTACAAATGAAAGCGATTTCGGATAGCTTCGAACATGATTAGGTTGTGCCCACATCCTAGCTTACAGATTATTGCTTCCTGCCTCTGAATTATTGCGTCGTAGGTAGCTTTTGGTAATTGCTCCAATATACACTCCAAAAGCTATATGATCGTTCTTAAATGATGAATATATTTCAGTACCTTAGCATTTATAAGGTGTATAAGGTGTTCATTATTAATTAATTAAACTTAATTACATTTATGTAGGCGACTGTTTGTAGGTATACTGTTTCACGTAAAGTTCTCTCAAGTTTTTGGCAAAAACTTTGCATTAATTAGTAAGTACTACGTGTAGTAAGTATAAAAGTTTACTCGATATTAAGTTTCCGAGCAGCCGTTAAGGCGTGTTACATAATTCTCTCTGAGCGGGTACAATCATGAATATAAAAGTGAGTAGCTCTTTCATTTCAATTGGAGATTCCCGTCCGCATCACTCCACTCACCTACAGAGTATCTTCCTCGATTAGGTAGCGCTATTAAACGACGATCAGTATTCTGTGAATGGCACCAATCAGACAAGGCCAACCTCACGCTGTGGTAATGGACGTAAAACGATAATTTTACGTTCCTTATAAAACTTTTACAGGATTATTGCTATCGTGCGTGTAATATTCATGATTTGAATTTATATGTTCCCTTTACGAATATTTAGATTTTGCTGTTCGATTCACCCCGCAGATATTTATATTCGGAATATCGTGTAAGAGCATAGCTTCTATAAGCATATTTCCGTAAACATATTTTCTCTAAAATTCATCGAATTCTGTGCTCGTGCTGTCGTCTGCTATGAGTTAAATGCGTACTGCATCCCTTTGATATTTTTAGACATTATGAGAATTCTAGCTACAAGAACGCGTTCCGAAATACCGCAAGTATTAGATTAAACATTTTATTTTCCTATTTACAATATTTATCCGACATCTACACGGTGATACTTACACCTTAGTAGGTAGTCATATAAGTATGTGCCTACATAATACAATTTACATAATATTATCTGTCATTGCTAGTAGATGATTGTTCAAGTAAATATACATTTGCATGCACTCGTTACCCGGCTGGGTAATTAGGTGCGTAAATTACCGAAGCCACATGCACTGTGCCCAACTGCCGACCAATTGGTGAATTATGCGTAATACGAATTGTGAACATAATCTATGAACCTTAACTGACAATATTAGTTCAGAACTGATGTGGAACATCGATTAACTATGTGTAGTAAATCCTATGATTCCAAAATCAAGTAATCCTTAAGGTTTGTGGAGTTTGGATGACAGTCGCTTCGTGAGAAACCGCAATTTCGCCATATCAAGATTGAAGAAACTTGTCTTACGGTTGCTAATGAGGGCACGACACTTCCTTAAAACAAAGAGGAGGCTGGCAATAGGAAACCGTTAAAATGAAGAAGAAGGGTCGGGGAAGCAATCTGGTATTCATTGAAGCTGCATTGTACACCCAAGTTGGCAAGCTGTTTCGTCTGTGTAAGCGGATAATGGAGTTTACTGAAAGATAAGTTTATACAGAGGCATATTTTATCAAGAGACCAAAACTGCAAGGAATGAAATTGTCCTGATGTACTTGTACATATTATATATTGAGGTTACTAGTTGGCTGCACACAATCTGCATATCAGACTGTTTCGCCCGATTGACCCTTATAACTTACGCGATTTGATAAGCATCTGATGATCTGACTGAACCTTAACGTTTGTTATCTATCTACCTACATATTCCGCCCTCCATAAAAATATTGTAACATATATTCATCGTACCGTATACATACAAGTTTGATTAATACAGAAACGAGGGGTAGCCTAATGAAACCCAGTAGTAGATAATATAATACTCGCCGGAATGTGCCAAAAGAAAAAAATAAATCAGACGAAGTCGAGATAGACTTTGGCAGCCCGGGGAGTAATTAATCTGCTCCTTGAGGCTGGGCCTTACCGCGGCCTTAGCATTTAGCGCCTCAAGTAACGAGCACTGGGCTTCACGACCCTGATTGGCATCTTTAATATGCAAAGACGCGTGATTGTGACCCAAAGACCCCTTGCCACGGGTACTGACCCGCACGTCTAGATAGCAACCTTTATACTCGTACTCTTCCCTCTAATTGCTGGTATAAACAAGGCCCAAACTTTATATTAGTACCCGTAATTCTGTTAGTTTAGAGTAACATCTAATTAATACTTATTTCCCGACGACGCTCCTTTATGTGCTTACGTTTTGAATCACTAGATGTAAATATAATCCCTTTTAAGTAAAGATAAAATGTAAGTATTGTGACCGACCTCAGAGAGGATTAGTAACGTGAGGAACCTTTACCCATGCTCTATAGCTGAGTTTCTATAAAGGGAAAGTCAAATGTTGGCTTGAAGTTTCTATGCCAACTATATGGCTATTCACTGGATTTTTTCATAAAAAATGTTCTTTACATTATTTCGTTATCTGCTCTTAACACTGTTTTCGAGAGTAAGTTTATGATAGAACATTTTTCTCTAAAGATAAAATCTGATGATGATCCCTTCCCTTTCCCCATTATTATTATTTATTGCGAGGTTTAAATGTGTAAACAAGAGCTTAGTAAGTTAAGGACGACTTTCTAACAGTATACTTTGACACTTGAACTTTGTAATGGCCGTAATATTTCATTGATGTCTGTGACTAATTAAGTTATCACTTTATTTATTGCCTAATTAGAGACAGAGCAATTAGAGACTTAACTACTTTGTATACATTTTAGCGATACAACGTTTATTTAATTCATTCTACAAAGTAACTAGTGTTAGTTTCAAGTACCACTAAATATTCACGCCACGCTGAAATTCGTTTGAGATTCAAGCAATAATGGTAACACAGTGTGAATTGACCCGAAATAGCTTGTCAGTTCCATGAATAATAAGGTTCATGTGACCTATACTTAAGTATAATGTGATAATATCAATGTAGATGTCTTCGCGATGGAGCACTCAATGTAATTGTTATGTTGCGACGTTCTACGACGTCCCGCATGTTAACTGTTACTTGACACTTATTGGACTCATCAAGCATTACAATACCAAAACAGACTACAGATTTTGCGGAAAATATCGTTAGCTTTTGCAAAAAATCAATGAAGTGGTCCACGAGAAAAACTATTAGGGTAGTTAGCATTTATTGCTTGTAACATCTTGGTCGACCGACAGCATACGGTCGGGCCATTGAAAACAGCTGGACTTTACGTAAACATGCCCAAAAACAACCCTTAAAGATAAAGAGCAGTTGGCTGTATAATTTTTAAGTAGAGTAAACTATTTAAAGTTCCGTAATATTCTTCGGAGTATAAAAGTACGGCGTCACGTTTTTAAATTCGCTCAGCGTTAAATCGCCACGTTCGCGTGGACCACATTCAAAGCGTAACGCTTTGTTGTTTTTATAAAAAGTAGAGGCAGAAAGTCGACGAACCATATTTTTAGTGCTAGTGTGTGTAGTTCCCACGAAAACTTTATTACAGACACGGCATGATACATATACGGCTAGAATGGTTAAAAGATTGTATGGATACCAACAGTCTCTATGGAGTTTATAAGTATGTATGCCGCAGCTTTCTTCCTCGCGGAATCTTTCAGCTTTCTCACTCTTTTGTAAATATTTCAAATTCTTTGACTAGAGCTTCATATTTCTTTCCGTGTTTCGAATTATTACGTTGTTTACAACAACTGGCGCACCAGTTAAGTTCTGTAACAAGTAAACAAACGAAAAATATTTTATTTAAAAATGTGTTCGTTAAACCTAACATAAATAGACCAAAAGCTTTCGCTAAACTCAATAGATCATAATAAAAAAGCTTTTGGAAAATATGACTTTAGTATTAGGAGACCGTACCGAACCAAAGAGGTCAATATTTGTAAATCATTTGATTACGATTATGGAAATACGTGCGTCCCTTTCAACCAAATCCTATATTATGTAGGCGTACGCGGTGAAGTGTATACCTGACCTGTTTATATTTAATGGTTTCGTCCTCTCATTTGGTAAGCATTACCGGTGTAATTTTGTGTTTTAGGTGCGAACAATTTAATGTGAGTAATATTGTATTGTTAAACGTGTTAAGTGGGTCGGTGTCGGTCTAGTCTTCGTGATGGGTGCGGCGCGTTAGGGATCGTCCAGGCAGCATGTTGTTATCTTGTCGGTGCAGGCGTGGCGCAGTGGGTGGCGGAGCTGCCCACGACTGTACTGTAGCCACACTCGCAGCCCCGCCGCCCGCCGACGTCATGGCTCACCACACAAATCACTACGACGCACCCCTTTTAAACACTTTTTAAACCGTGATTTATTTTGCGACAGCATTATCCACACTGCTAATCCTCTTGTGAATTATTATTCCGAAACTTTGTTGTGGCTGCGGTTCAAGTAATCTAAAAGCTTCTAGTTTTTATGTCGTTTAGGGGAGACTTTTGTAATCAAGTTAAATCTCGATTATTTACATTACGCCCTTATCCTTGCCGCAGTGGTAGACGCCCACGGCGTCGGACGTCGACAGACGATCTCCGGCCACCGTAGGCGCGGGACTGCGGACAGCGAGTAAAGGGCAACTCGCGGTCCGACCATGGACCATGCCCAGGTCGACGGCGCGTCTTGTTCCACTCGTGCCTCAAAGAGCGTCAGCATAATGACGGGGCCCCCTCTTAGAGGGC
>JAQSVV010000634.1:0-50359 GCA_036375495.1 Agrotis segetum
GGAGTTTCTTAGAAATAACTTATCAGCAAAAATTAATTTGTTTATATTTCTGAGACAAAGAACGTATTCATACGTACGCGCCTGCCCTCCGTTCAGTTTCACATTCGTCCCGTTTGTGTGCTAGGAACTGGGCCCATAACCTCTCTGGTTGAAGGTTTTACTGGGTTTTCCTCAACCCTCGAACGAATGTTGGACCAAATTGTAATTCCCCAGAAATTATTTGGAAGTTAATGTGATATAGTTAGGTAGTCTATTTATATCAATTTTTGTTTGTATAACTACCGATTAATTTTTGAGGGGGCGTGTTGGAGTTTCTTAGAAATAACTTATCAGCAAAAATTAATTTGTTTATATTTCTGAGACAAAGAACGTATTCATACGTACGCGCCTGCCCTCCGTTCAGTTTCACATTCGTCCCGTTTGTGTGCTAGGAACTAGTCACATAACCTAATAAATTAAGACGCGGGACATAAGTCCTCCCACCCATAAGGATGGGAGGACTCATTTGATGATTTTACCACGCTAAAAACCCGTAGCAATCACTGTTAAAAAGGATATGGAAATGCTTCATCGAACAATAACGTGAATTTATTTTATGGCATTTGAATACTGCTCGCGCCGGCCATTGTTTCGGGAAAATTGTTTTAATTACGTTAATTTTCATTTGAAGTTTGTAATCCGATTTTCACTCCATGTAATGGAGGTCGAAATTAATAGAGGTTGTGTGTAATGGTTGAAGTAAAATCAAAAGTAGGTCCTCGTAATGTAAGGTTCGCATGAGGAGCCCTCGGTTCTTTGTTCGGGTCCTTTCATGCTGTGCCAGTGGCACTCCAGCCGACCCGCGCCTGTTTGTATTCCGTTCACGAACTTTCCGAATATATTATTTTGTAGGGGTAAGTACAAACGTGAAGGAAACTGATTTAAGAGTTCCTATTCAGTAGGGTTCTAAAAGTGCTCGGATATATTCCGCCTACATGCGTGTCCTTCCAATCGTCCAAGAGTGCGGTTACTATTGTGCGATTGTTTATCAAAAACAGCGTATTGTTGTTTTATGTCACATCCTTTATATCGTACATCTGCACTGTCTTCTTTCATAACCCCTAAAGTTTTCAGTAACAAAAAGAAACGAAAAAGGTTAAATGGAAAACAAAATAATTCAGTTATGAATGCAAAATTGACGAATAAATGCATTCAATTTCTATGAACCGACCTACAAAAATCATGATCAAAATATATCATGCCGCATACAGTTTTGACATTCCTATGTTATCCCATGCATACCTATCTAAATTGAAAACTCCTTACAATGGCTTATTTTGTCATGTTTCCGCAACTTTTATTTTTATTCTACTGAACTTGGTCGCTCGGTAGATACCAAATATCCATGCAACGCGCTCTCACAGTATCTATTGCAGATAAACATATACCGGGGAGCAAAATATAGAAGCAAAACGTACTAAAACAATGCAGTAATGTAACAAGTTTATTTAGTTTCAGGCCGGTTTGTTTTTAGTATCTACAAGTATCTAGAGATTTTGTAGATGAAACTCAAACTGATACATCTACATCAGATAGACCGTTTGTTTAAACTGGAGTGAAAGCAGTGTCACTGAATAGTTTCTTTTGAAATTTTGTTAGAACGCTGAAAGGGGATATGTCTGCGTCGCCTATAAATGAGTGTTTAGCATTTTTGCCATGTTTTTGTTTGGCGGCGGCGAGCGCGCTGTCGATCGGCTCTGCCAAACAAAAGAGAACAATTTGCATTTTAACCAACTGATAACTGGACCAGCTCGGCGTCGCGCCCTCTAATTTCCTCTGGACCCACCGGAGACAACGTAATTTTCTTTTTTGCACAGACTTAAAGATAAAGAAATAATATTATCTTTTCCCATGACGATGAGATAAAACTTTCCCGTTTCTAACTTTATTCCGTAGGCACGATTCATTATAGCAGCTTCATTAAAATCAGACACCTGTAAAATATTTGTTATTGTTCCAAAGGTTATTGTTTTGACCGTTCCTCATTCGCCGGCGGCATATTCATGAGCGGAGAACACATGACACAATGGCTGCGATACAATTGAAACTGCTACGGGGCGTAACATAATATTGTGAAATATTGATTGATCTAGATTCAAAGGCCGACACCAACTTAGTCAAAGTTAAGGGTCGAATAATATCTTATGTTAGCGAATAAAACTATCTAAATCTCGTTTAACATGATTGTGCTGATAACTTTGACAATAGTAGCTTTCGTTGTCGTGAGACATAAGATAGTATCTGTATGGGCGGGCGGGGCGCGGAGCGAGGGCGGGACTCGCTTCAGAAATTTTGAGGATTAGTTTGAATATCGTGGATCCAAGCCTTGTTGAGTAATCTGATGTAAAGACCTGCTTTGTTATTTTGTTGTTGCATATTTCATTGTTTAATTTACATTCGGATATTTTTTTTCATCCCAGCGGATATGAAAAGCATTGTGGCTTTATGGGAACAATACCTTTTATTCTGAAATCAGTAAAATAAAATATATCTTGGGCAATGATATGGTATACTTTACAATGAAAGCTAAATAATGCAAGACTTTTCATTTAAATGCCGTATAAGGTAAGGAACATATTTTCGATGTGATCCTAAAGTAATTACACTTAAAAGATACATTACGGCGATAACGTCCTCTTACTTTTTCTGATTAAAATACTACAAACAATGTCCGGCAATAAATCACGGAGGAGCGTGCATTTATTCTGAACCGTAAATTAAAAAAGTTACCTACGCCAATTTTGAATGAGTTATTGTGCAATATTCAGTTCTGGTTTCTAGTACAAGTGGCACTGACGGCCTCCTACGTTGTATGTATCGTGAGATAATTAAACGTCCCTTATAATGTCAAAAAGAACCACAATGGCAAAAACAATTCAGTATTTAATTAAATTTTCGACCACTCTAAAAGCAAATGGGCTTCAATAAATGTATTTGTACGCATTGAGGTTTCTGTTCTAGTTATTAAAATAAAACTTCATTATCTCTGTGTGTGTTAATTAAAACCGTTGTTATGTACAAAACATCAAAATATTTGCCTAACGGTTTTGTTATTAACGTTACTGATAAACCGCCGTTAAATTATGTGTGACATAGAAAATGTATTAGTGTCATAGATATTAAATGTTGAAAATGCACTACGGTTCAGTAGCTACTTACTGTACTTCATGCTCGCTTGCCGGTGTTAAACTGCTTTTAATTTCGGACAACAATACAAATGGGCGCACAAGTGTAGAGAACTTGTGTCGCCATTTATTACACGAAGCTCACAGCTGAAGAAATGAAAGATACCGTGATAGTAGAAATAAATTTGACACTCCTACATTAGTAGCTACAGTCTTTTGGGATAAATGAAGCTTTAATCTTCCATTAGGCAAAGTCTTCAGACTTTAGTGAGCTAACGTAACATGCTGAGGTTTAATAATATACACAGTTAATTTTCTGTTTACATATGAGCTACAAGATTATATACCTACTGTGCTATAAAGTAGATACCTATCTCAATATTATGCCCTTAAGGGGGATGCTTCAACCAGCCCGCGAAATTCAAATTTTCTTACGTTTTTTGCAATTTGCAGGCAAGTGACATGTTGTATCTTTATCAAAATATGAACTGCGGTAATAACAAGTATAATTTTAAATATAAAAATTATCAAAACATTCGCTCCACCAGCTCTCACATAGAAAAGCTGCATCGTGTTAAAATCTCCGAAATCTAACTTAGATGCAGCTTTTCTGTGTGAGGGCTGATGGAGCGAATGTTTTGATAATTTTTATATTTAAAATTATACTTATTATTACCGCAATTCATATTTTGATAAAGTTACAACATGTCACTGGCCTGCAAATTGTAAAAAACGTAAAAATATTTGAATTTCGCGGGCTACATCGACGCAATCACCTTAAGGACGGGGATTAATGGGTGACTTGACGTTCGATCATGGACCATGCGGATAGGCGCGTTATGTTCCACGCGCGCGTCATAGCTGTCAGCAACCTGACGCCCCATAGAGGGCCAATCGCTTACCGGGTCGCGTAAATGTCTTATCAGGCTACCATGACCCTGGAACGTTAAGAACTATTGAAGGATAACCGTGGATTTTAGTCAGTACGAGTCTCAGTGAGAGTCCTTTCCCCTCCACCCAAGGTAGGAGGATTTTACTAGTAGGTTCGCAGCAAGTTATTTAAATAAAATATAATTAAAAATAAAATTTTCGCTGAACCGCGCTTTTGTTAAACACGTAACATTTTAGGCTGCAGGCGATTTATAACTTTCTACTTTAGGTACTGGAATTAGGTAAATACCCGAATTTGAAAATTCTCTTCAAAAAACGAATCAAGTGTGAATCATATTTAACATTGACGAACAATGAAACATTTATCAATGACCTTTGATGTGGAATGTGGACACTTGTGTGGACTAATGTGAAACTAGAGTGTAATACTTGGCGCGGTGTGGTGCGACGGCGGCGTCCGATGTGATGGCTCGGGATCGTGTCGATAGTGCGAGAGCGAGAGGGACTCATGGCTAACTCTCCGGACCTGGGCTTGCTCGCCGCCAGCCTGCTCCGGCTCATCATAGGTAAGTCCTGGTGGCCTACTATATCGTCTTAAGCGTGAGTCTTTAGGCTGTGAGAAAGAGATGGAGCTATACAAGTCGTCTAGTGCCATCTCGTTCCCTGAGTGGAACTACTTACGTCATGGTAGGCCACCTGATTAATTTCGCCCAAACTAAGGGTCGATTCATACTAGCGCAGAGTCTAAGCGTATCGAAGCGTCAATCTGAAACATAACATAGCAAATCAAAACTGACAACGTAATGCACAATTTCTTCAGATATGGAGAGGATATCGCGTTCGGATGCACGTATTCTATTGTGCGTACGACTTTCTTTTTATTGTGGTCTTTAAACTGTGGAGATACGACTTAATTTGCTATGTTTAGTTTCAAATTGATTCACGCACCCTTACTCATTCATGTTGTGCTAAAGAGACCCAGCTTTCCAGAAACTTTTCAGGTTCAAGCCAAGGCTTCAACCCATATTAAAGCAGTCTCTAGGGATAGATATTGTACCAGTAATTTTACTAACCAGATACTGGGCTAAGGAAAATGAATTCACGACCGGCGATTAAGTGGGATTACAGGAATTGAGTCCTGGATAGGAAATTTGAGTTTTCCTATAAGTTTTTCAGTAGCCTGGGGAACTTATTTGTCCGTAACAGGCAACTTGCTACACTCATCTGCTTGCCCCGTGGGGGATAACTTACTTTAAGTTATATTATTGTAACGGCAACTGATACTCTTGAGTCACTTATAGATAATAATGAAAGACTTTCAAATTCAATTTACCAGTCTTGCACAGTCATGTAGAAGAATGTGAGAAATGTTTTTTTATCTTAAGACCTAAAAGAGAACATGAGAAACAACTTAGTCTCGAGAAAGAAAAAGAAACTACCCATCTTTTCATTATTCGCCTTGATACTATTTCTAGACAAATATGTGTGCTTTATCTTCATTGATCTATATTAAACTGTCTTGGATCTCATTACTTTAATGTATCATCCGAGTTGGATAAATTAAATAGATAGGTACCTACTTAGTTTTTCCATGTAACATTTTGTACGGTGTGGCAGAAATTCTGTATTCAAATCACGGACCATCTTTTCGGTACCATCCGGAAAAAAATGATGCTTTCTTAGAAAAGTTTCATCAGAACATGATCTAAATATTTCCATGAAGTTTGCCTCGTTTGAAGTATAGATCCTCCAGAAAATGAGAATTTTCGCTTCATTTTATCTTATGTGCTGATGTTGTGCGATAGATGCGGATATTACAGGATAAATCATAGGTTCTAAAAAGGAACGTAATACAACGTATCTGATTAAATTCGTTACATCAGGATAATTATAAGCAATGACATAAAAAACTAATGCCGACGCATATTGATGAGGGCCAGAAGTGGAGTTCACACAAACTGGGAAATATGTCGGTTTCAATCAATAACCCGCACAAATTCCATTCAACATTATACCTAAACAAATGTGTGACAGGATTCGAATGAATGTTCAGAATTGATAGCTACTACGCAATACTCATTACCACATAATATTATCAAAATGTCGATACAAACCCAACCGAATATTAACAAAATTGTTTCTGTATACACTATTTAAATCAATTTTAAATGGAGCACAAAACAGTATTTCAGAAAGTAAACAATGTAGATTACGCTGTAATGTACTCGTGTTACTGCGAAGGTAGGAGTAATATGCCTTTTGTATCCTCAAAATGTGAGGGGAAATTGGTACAGACGAGAATAAATCTTGCCCATAGCGATGTCTCTGTCACATTTGTGATAATAAACGAGACAAAAGTATCAACATTTAAAATAGTGTTTTCTCTCATTTTTGTGCTACTTATACTTAGTTGGGTACGTGACTGTTGCCATGTGTCCTAACAAAGCGTTATACAACGGTCATTATGAAGTTCTTCCTATCCCGCTTTTGTTTTTACTTTTACATGGTAGAAAGAAATGAACATGGAGGAAAGATTGCTTTTCTCTCGTAGTTTACACATGTAGGAAGCAGTATTTAGTGAAGAATGGATTTATTTTTCAATTTAAATCTTCATTTGGTTTTGAATATATCAACTTTTCTTTTATGCAAATAGTGTATTTTAACAAGCTACATTGGGCAAACACATTCTCTTTAAAATAGCAATTAAGTGATTGAATCAGAAACGAGAAATTCAATTCACAATAATTAATCTGTCAAATTGATGTACAGGATGCAAACATTTCGCTTAATAACAGTGCAGCTAAGCCAATACGAATTACATTTAAACCTTTGTTTACTTGCAGTTATATTGATTGCCTTATTCAGTGTTTCTACTAACACTAATAATAATTGTGTTTAGTATGTATGTAGAGCGTGTTCTTATTTACGAAGCGTGTGTAGTGCTGACAGTGCAGAGACAGTTGCTTCGCTTCTTTGCTTTTACAAGTTTTAATCTTCCTAATGCGTTCGTCTGGTGTGCACACTTCACAAAACGCTCGCCTCCGCTTATGTTAACCGGCTCTGCTTATGTTTAATATTTGTTTCAGAATTACGCTTCTTGTGCTGGTTTCTCTAACTAATAATCGTGCTTTTCAGATGTTGTATATTATGCTATAGTAAAGTTTTATGAAATAATTTAAAAGTTACTTTTATAAAACATACTATACATACCGTTATTGTAAAAACATTTACACTACAGATATAAATTGTAAAAGCAACACTCTAAAAACGGAATCGCATTTCGAAAATATTTTTACAATTTAAAAGCTCAACCATATTTTGTTGAGGGATCAACCCCTCAACAAAATATATTCATTTTAAAATGCAATTTAACACGTGAACTTTTAGTTAATAGTGGTGTTAATTCCCGCTGTGAGTAGAGGTGTACCCCGCAGCCCGCGGTACTTGAGCAGCTGTTACAGCAGCGTGACTAATTCCCCTGCATCTAATGCCATTGTTGTCGACGTCTAGGTGACAAAAACAACTGTTTCGCCTCATATCGCGGCTTACAATTTGACGTAGAACGTTTTATTCAGCCAACGGCATTTGTTCACGTTTTCCAACCTCTTGCCAACGTTATTTTATTCATGTTCCTTTCAAGTTTACCTTGCCCCGCAGTGACACAAAAAGCTCTATTGCTGGGTTTTTTCCGTGCTTTTATCGTTACTTTCCTAAGGATTGGATTATGGGTGTATCTATAATTTAAGCGTTGCGATAGGTACTGAAGGGCTTTACAAATTCTGCTCAAAGCCGCCTTACCAGACAAATCCATTCCGTTTCGGATGGAGCGATGCTCAGGAACAGTGGTACAGTGGTACGCCCACTTCTGCGGCGAACATTGACTACTTACCTACGACTTTGCATGTTGAGAACACTTGTACCTTTAATTGGGCTAGTATTAGTTGGACCACGCTTTGTGACGAGTATGTGTGTGTGTTTACTAATTTTAATTGAATTTCCTTTACTTCTGTTTGACATTGGAATGAGAAGTTGAATTAATACAAAATTACAGCAACCATTGCGATTAAATCAATGTCAATACTACACATAATATCGATATGCAGTAGTTAATATTTCTTGGTAGGTAATGTATGTTTGTTTTCTCATTATTTTCAATCACAGCATAATATTTTACATATTGTTATACTAAGTCGATCTACTAAATAATAATCGTGCTCTCTTTTGATAATTAGTTTGCTAGCTACATCCACATTTTCGTAACATAATTGCAACAGTAAATTCTTCATACAACGTCGATTGAAGTGCCAAACTCAGCGCTCGAGGAAGTTTAAAGTTAATTATTAACTTCTGAAGATAATTAATATCTGTGCTGTTGGCTGTGACAGCTTCACATGTCGAGGCTACAGTAGAGAGATAAACTAACACTGGACTGTGGATGGACACACATTTCATACAAAAACTTCATGTTAGTACGTGTTCAAATAGCAGTTTGTTCTCAAATTGTTAATATACTGCGTTCAAACGAATCTAAATGCGAGATTCCGTTTGCCGCAACGTTATCCGTGCTATTATTCAGCAACAGTAAATATAGTAATATAAAGGATGAACGTGATCGCAATAAAAGTGATGTATTTGTGGTTTTATTACCTTTTGTATTAAATTGACAAAATGGCGCGGCGTTCATCGGAGTCAAATGATTGAATGCCGATTATGTATGAGGCTGTCTGCGGTTCTCGCTAACGGACTACGGATGTTGGTCACACCCGTGCTACCATAGATGGATTACGGATCACCACAATAAGCTTGTACAGTTGTATACAACATGTAACGTAATTAACGCACACCCTCAGACACCCCAATTAGAATATTATGTTATAATCATAATACATATATTGAATTTTTAATTTAACATGTAAATGCATTGTTATTAACTAAATTAGTTATTTTGCAGTAAGGTTTATTTTTCTTTATTTTCTATTATATGACGGAATTTGTATTAATACAAATAGAATTGCACTTTTAAGTCTTGTTGCCTTGATTTACGGTCTATCTTAGTTTGTTTTGACTGTACAGGGGTAACGTGACTGTAATTTCCGTAGTTTTAATTATTTTTTTTATAAAAAAATACCTATATTAAAAATGATAGAAATCGATTCAGTAAACGATTCTGAACAAACTAATTTTTTTTTTAGTAGCCTATTCGGTGTCCCACTGCTGGGCAAAGGCCTCCCCTTTCTTCTTCCAAACCTCTCTATTTTGGGCAATTTCTGGCCATGTCTGCCCTGCGAACATGATCAGATCGTCACACCACCTCCGCCGCGGTCGACCTCGACGGCGTTGTCCTCCCTCAGGCGTCCAGTGAGTGACGATCTTTGCCCACCTCTCGGGGTGCATACGTTCAACATGGCCCGCCCACTCCCACTTCAGTTTGGCTGTTTTTACTCCTACATCAGCTACTTTAGTAATGGAGCGCAGGGTGGTGTTTCTGATTCGATCTGTTCGTTTCGCACCTATTATGCTGCGCTCCATCGCCCGCTGGCAAATCTTGAGTTTGGACTTTTGTTGTTCGGTAAGTGACCAACTTTGTGCACCGTAAGTTAGGACGGGTAGGATGCACATGTCGATAAGTTTTCTTTTTAGGGTTTGTGGGAGACTTCCCTTCAAATGCACCTTAAGGGACCAAAAGGTCTTCCACGCATTTTGAATTCGTCTTTCGACTTCCTTGTCTTGGCGGTTTTTAAAAGACACTATCTGGCCCAAGTATGTGTACTCATCGACATATTGCAACGCGTACCCGTCTACCGTGACCCTACGTTTCGTGCTGTTAGTCATAATCTGGGTCTTAGATCTATTCATTGAAAGTCCAACCTCAAGACTTGCCGTGCTCAGATCTTGGAGCATTTCTTGAAGTTCTGAGGATGATGTGGAGAAGATCACAATATCATCGGCAAAGCGGAGGTTCGTCAGCTGTAGGCCGCTAACATTTATGCCCCGTGACTGCCACGAATCAGGCAGCTTTTTAAAAACCTCCTGCAATGCGCTTGTGAACAACTTAGGTGAGAGTGGGTCGCCCTGCTTGACACCTTTTTCGATATTGAAATTTGGTCCGGAAACATGTAGCTTAATGTTTGCAGAACTACTTTTATAAATTGTATCAATGAGGTCAATATAAGTATGCGGAATATTTTGGGCTTCCAAAGCATTTATAACAGAGAGATGGTGTATGCTGTCAAACGCCTTGGTATAATCCACAAAGGCCAGGTAGAGTGGTTTGTTGAACTCGTTATACTTTTCAATTACTTGGTTGATGGTATGAAGATGATCGGTTGTGGAGAAATGGGATCGAAATCCAGCCTGTTCTGGAGGTTGGTGAAAGTCTAGTGTTGGGGCAATACGGTTCTCAATTACTTTTATAAAAAGTTTATATAAGTGTGAAATAAGGCTTATGGGTCGGTAATTTGAGATGTCGGCTTTGTCTCCTTTCTTATGGAGCAAAATTATGTTTGAGTGGCACATTTCAAGAGGAATTTGACCGGTGTGTAAAACGGTGTTAAAAAATAATGTGATGTGAGGGATGAGTGTGGTTCGTCCCAACTTTAATACTTCTGTAGTTTTTTTCAGGATGTGCGTTAATTATGTTACATGTTGTATAGATCGGTTGACTTAAACTTTACAGCTTGCACCTACTGGTCTCTGAATCTCCCAACCCCAAAACGAAGGGGTAACAGACAGAGACGGATAAAAAATGTGCATCATATCTTAGGATTTTAGATTTCCACATCTACGTTCTAATTATTTAAATTTCCTGCTGCTAAATACTTGTGAGTTCATAAGTCTCCAGTTCGTCTCAATTGGTCCCAATCTATTAAGCTACCGTCTACTGTGGGTCTCTTTGTACCCCATTTTTTCCATTCCATCTTTGCAGCCAGTATGACGTCCAAACTTTCGGAATTAGGAACGCCTTCGGAATTTTCCTTTAAAACGACAATTTCAACTTCGCTCAATAGATTTTTCCAATTTTTAAAACATTCGTTCCGTTAGGGACGAGTTGGAGCAGAACTACTTTATTCTATTTAATTGAAACTTTGATATCTTAGTAGGGATTTTATTCTTTTCTGCATTATTAGTTTCTTAATAACAGCATTCTATTGTGGTTACTATAATTATTCAGGCTGACGTTATCAATGGAGCGGATGAGTTTATTGTTGTTTGTCGGCGGCCGACGAGCGGTTTCTTTGAGAATTAAAATCTTTTATCATAAAGTATCATTGCTTTAAGCTTTTAGCGACTATTGTTTTGTAGGACGTTCAATAAACTTTATGTGGCGACGTCGCCTTGTTGTGTACGATGCCGTAATAATAAACGATTTATACGCTGCAGAATTCGAATTGTATTTTTCTACCAATAAAAATGCTTAACGAAAAACTCTTAACGGTATCAACTTCTTAAAGTCGGAAATTAAAATCACAAACTACTTATTTCGTCTTAAACTATCTTAGGAATTTGAAATCATTTTTCTTTTTTACGTGCTATATGAAGAAAGCACTTGTAATAAACAGAAATAAAAGGCAAAATACGAAATAATTCAAAGATTTAGACAGGGCGGGCGGCGCGGGCGCGTCTCGTCGTGGGCGGACGGGTCAAGAGGCTATGACGCGCACTCGACCTGCACCACCTCAACACGGCTTTTAAACTTTTTCGAAACCCTACACAGGCTTTCATTAAGCCACGAATACTGCCACTAGTCACCTTGCTGCGGTTTTCTTAATATCCACATTTATTTACTTCAGAAAAATAGTATTAAAAAAGTTTATGTGAAATGTTTATTACAAACTAACAAGCAGGTGTTTAATATTAGTAAGTTAAGGGCAGCTGTAATTTCTTTTTTCATAAAGTTAAACAACCATAATAAAGTAGAAGAAACGCACTTAAAAACTTAAATACTACAAGAAAATAAAACTAAAACAGTTTATGAATATAAAATGTTCAATAAAAATCAACCTTAAAATCAAGTAAACAAATTAAGTTGAAGACACACTCCAAAACGTATTTATTCTAGGAAAATCAAATTTAAACAGATTTTGTGAAACCTTCATACAAATTATCTAATTTTGTGTTAGTACCTACCAATATTAAGAAAATTAAAGATCAAGTAGACAAATTAAGTTGAAAAACAACACTTTAAGACCCCAAAAGCGCCCACTCTTTGCGCCAGTTCCTAGAAATCTCGAAGCCGAGAAGAAAATCAAGTTAAGTGCCTAATATCTACTTTGATAAGCTACATACGTAGCCACGAGCTCTCAGCGAGCTCTACCTTCTATGGTTTTTTTTTTTTTTTGTTTTAGGTGGTAAAATCATCAAATGAGTCCTCCCGCCCTGGGTGGGGCGGAAGGGACTGTCAGACTCTTACTGACTAAAATCCACCCGTGTTCCTTCCTATGCCCTTTACGTTCCGGGGCCACGGTAACCTGGTTTAAGAAAAAACCCGCGACCCCAGCAGGCTTGGCGCGAAACACGACGCGCCACCGACCCGGGCTTGGTCCTTGGTGCGAGCTACCCATCACTCACCGTCCGCAAGCCCGCTCCGCCGCTGTGCCCTCTGCTGATCAGAGGGACACGCATGGAGCATAGGCTATTCGCATCTTAGGCACACAGTGCCTAAGGAAGAGTTTTTGCCCGCATCCCAGGGTGCACCGGCCCGAAAAACTGGTCTTCCCCCCGGACGTATCCGAGAGGGAACTCCAGTCCACGGGCGCACGTGGAGGTTTCCTGTCATAGCACCCCACCTTCTATGGTTTAGCTCATTATTGCAGTACCTATATATGATACTATTGCTATTGCTAGCGTTTTTCTGTTTGTCCCACGGGAACGCAATACTTCTTTTTTTTCCCGACTGCGCGACGCAAAGGAGGGTAATGTGTTTATCAGTCTATGTATGTATGTTTGTTTCTATGTGGCGTTCTAGAGACCAAATGCGTAGGCCGATTTTGATAATTTTTACGTCAATCGATTCGTCTTAACCTTGCGAGAGTCACTAAAGACATGACAGTAATCAAAATTCACCACAGCGACAATCAGACGCCATATTGTCAAAATGAAAAAAAAAAATGTCGATGAACTATATCATGTGGGGTATCGTTGAATAGGTATTTTAAAATCATCTTTAGGTTCCCTTCATCATTTTTCATTTTAAATAAGGATATATAACGATTTAAAGTTGTTTAGCAAACCAATAATTCTCTGAATAGTAACTAAAAAGTATGAAATAAAAAAAAAATATTTAACGAAAAATAAAAAACCCGACTGCGTTAAAAAAAAACAAAAAATAAAGAAACAAGCCCAGTAGTTAAAGAATCCACTCATTCACACTCACAGTCGGGGCCCGTTGGGAAGATTTGATTGGTATAATTTGAATGGGCCCCGACTGTGAGTGTGAATGAGTGGATTCTTTAACTACTGGGCTTGTTTCTTTATTTTTTGTTTTTTTTTTTAACGCAGTCGCGTTCTTTTACGAGGTAAAATCACCAAATGAGTCCTCCCACCCAGGGCTGGGCGGGATGGACTATCAGACTCATACTGACTAAAATCCACGGTGCCCTTCAATAGTCATTTACGCTACAGTGTCACGGTAATTTGAAGTCCCGCGATCCCGAAGGGAACGTAATGCTGGGATAAAAAGTATCTTGTCCGTTATTTCAAGTTATAAACTATCTGCATGCCAATTATCATGCAAATTCTTTCAGTAGTAAGTATTTGTGTGAATGAGTAACAAATATGCATTAATAAAACTAGCTATTACCAGTGGCTACAACTGAAAATTTATCCTACATGAACATACAATTGGGATAAAAACTATCCTTTGTGTCAATTCGCATTATAAACTATCTGTGTAACAGGTTTCATTCAAATCCACCCAGTATATTTTGCGTGAAAGTGTAAAAAAACATCTTTTCATCAATACTAGCTGTTGCTAGCGGCTTCACCCGCTACTACCCGAAAATTATGCCACGGGAACATAAAATAGGCATAAAAAGTACCCTATCCGTTTATTCAGGTTAAAAACTATCCGTGTGCCAAACTTTCGCTTTTGTAATATCAGTAGGACTAGCTGTGCCCGCGACTTCGTTCGCGTGGATGTCGGAACTCAAAAATGTATTTTTTTTTAAACAAAGGACTTTTTCTTAAATAAAGGTACCGGAATAAAAATTAATGTAATACGAAGTATGGAGAATGTGATCATGACTTCGATCCGTAGGTCGGCCCATGTTATTAGAATTTTCCATCGGTTTTCGTTTGTAGTATCCTGGAGGTGCGATAAGGATCAATTCACACTGAGACGCGATGCTGTTCGCACTTTTCAATAGAGAGACTTAGCGCTCATGTACACGAGCGCCTCTAGGCTGTGTACACAGTCGCTACCCGCCGCCGCCGCGCCGCCTCCGCGCCGCCACCGCGATGCCATTCGCTAGTTTTTTATGTATGTAACGTCGATGTCTCATTGCGGCCATATAAGGTTTCTAACTTCTTCGTTTATATCGGTTTTGATGATTCTTTTTTTGTTTGAATGCAGGTATTTCAAAGGCGGTTCCATGATATGCAGATTAGGGTTTGATGATGGAAGACCAGAGAAATCGAGTGGAGCTAAATAGTAAGAAATATCTCTTCCAACAAAAAAAGAATCATCAAAACCGGTTCATGAACAAAGAAGTAATCCGCGAATAAACATTAAAAAAAACATTATGGCCGAAATGAGAAACCTCCTTTTTCAGATAAATAAAACACTATCGAATTGGATTGCGCGGTGCCAGCGCGGCGGCGGCGCGGCGGCGGCGCGGCGGCGGAGCGGCGGCGGCGCGGTAGCGACTGTGTACACAGCCTAGAGGCGCGGTGGCGGAGCGGCGGCGGCGTCGTGTACATGAGCCCTTAAAATCTGATTTTATTAACTACACGTAAAGATACACATTTCCAGTATCGTACCGTAGCGTCACGTCGCGTAGCGTCGCGACTCGATTTGTACTGACCCTTAGGTTCCAGGTCATGACAATAGGTTTGCTCCAAACCATTTCGGACTTTCTATAATAATTCTCTATCTAAATCGTCACAAGCGTTTCGTTGTGTTATGTCAAACTAATTATTATTACAAACGCGAAAGAAAGGTTGATTTTTTACCGCATTTTCACGCCGAAACCACAGATCACCCTGAAATTTTGATTACACCTTAGGTGTACTGAGACGGATATAGAGTACCTTTTTATACTTGTGAAATTCTCAGATGAGTCCTTCTGTATAAGGTGGAGCGGAAAGGACTGTCAGACTCGTACTGACTGAAATCCACGGTGTCTTTACTTTCCAGGGTCAAGTTTACTTGATTAGACAGTCTCGCGACTCTAAGACAGTCCCGTGATGGAGCATACGGTGCAGGACTGCTCCGCTTGGGCCGAGCACCGCCGTGTCCTCACGGCGGCGATAGGCGGAGACCTCTTGCGTCCGGCATTGGTCGACTCGTTGTCCGACCATGGACCATGCCCGGGTCGACGGCGTGTTGTGTTCTACGCGCGCCTCAAAGAGTGTCACCACAATGACGGGGTGACCCTTTTAGAGGCCGCCGGGGTCGCGGGACACACGTATTCCGCAACTCCAGTACATAAAGGGCTACTGAAGTACACCGTGGATTTTACTCAGTACAAGTCTGACAGTCGCTCCCGCCTAGGCTTGGGTGGGAGGATTCATTTGACGGTTTTACCACTTAATACAGTCCTGTAACTCCAACATAGTGCCTTTTATATTTATCAAAACAACAATATCGTTAATGCCATAGTAATTTAGAAACCGGATTGTTACTCAAATTCTAAATTAACTGAAGCAAAACAGCGGGCAAGAGCTTGTTAATATTAAAAAGAGAAAATATTTATTTTCTGCAAATGTTTGTAATGGATAAAACAAAAACTTGTTAAGTGATTTTTTAAATTGTTTCACATAACTAACGCTACATTATCAACGATAACAGGGTTGTAGGTATTTTATTTTCATTTTTTGTGGCGCGTGGAAGTAATATGTTTAATTCAACTTTGTATGAATACCATGAATGTTTTAATGGATGGTGGATGTATATTTTTGTAACTCAATCACATTAAAACATTTGAATGGATTTGATGAAATTAGGCTCAAAGATTGGTTTGGTCTGGTCTGGAATATGACAGGATACCGTTTATAAAAATGTTTTTCGAATGATTTTTGAAATTAATTATTTTGATTATTATTTCGTTTTACGTTTCTGTGGAAAAAAATCACGGTTCAAGGACCACGTTACTTGATGAGACGCGACCCCGGCAGAGTTTGGCCCTTTTGGCGCCCCTGTTAGATTGCTGACAGCTGTTTGAACGACGAAGGTGGCTGCTTCTCATTCCGCTTCGCCCCGCAGCATGGCCATGATCAATGCCGGGCGGAAGAGTTTGCCGCGTATCGCATCCGTGACGATACGTTCATGCTCTGCTCAAGCGGGTCAGACCTGCACCGTATGCTCCAGAGTTTCCTCCGGGCGATCGTCACTGTGGTGCGACCAGGCGTTTCTTCCTTTCCAATCAAACACGGGAACCCTCTGAAACATACGTGTCCGGTGTGGATCAGCGTCAGGCAGAAGATGAGGACGCCGCGCGCCGCGGCGTCTCTCCAGCCAGTTCTCAAAGAGTTTTATTACTTGCGGCGTGCCAGGCCCACGATAGCTAGCATGTAATATTCCCTTTCCGAGCATGTTTGTGTCGGTTTACAGTCTAATAAATACGACTGTCACATTATCACTGTACGTAGGTACTGTATACACGAGTATTTCATTGAAGCGTCTGGGATTTGACTTCCACTCCCAATTAAGGGAACATACCGAGTCCCTTTGGCTAGAACTGTTATCTTGTGATATTAAATTGGCTAGCTAGCTATCTATATCTACATCAATACTATGTAGGTAAATACTTGGAATATATAAACAAAAACATCAAACACTTAATTCAGTCTCAATTACTTTTTTGTAATTTTAGGAGATACTCATCGATGTTATATAAAACAAAATGTTAGCTGTGCGAAAGAAAATGTATCTTACTTCTTACACTACACTCATTTCATTTGGATTTATGGATGTTTGCTACTCTTTCACACAAAAACTACTAAACATATTTGGATGAAATTAAGTAGACAAATAGTTTGTAACCTGGATACTTTTAACTTCCTGATTTTATGTTCTAGTGAGATATTTATCGAGAGCGGGCGAAGCAGCTGGCAACAGTTAGTTGAAATATATACAGAGAATTATTCCGACCGCGTAGTAAAAGTTAGTCTTACGAGTATTGAATATTCATGAACATTAACACCTCTTCAAATATTGTTAAATTCAGGGACATTATTATTTTCTTTTTTACACATTCTGTGCTATTTACAACAGGTTAAAGTTTATATGGAGAAATTGTGCAGAATTCTACGATTTTTTCATACAAATTGTACCTACATACGAAACATACCTACTACTAAGTATTTTTTTCTTTGAGCCAACTTCTGCTACCCCGATTTTTTTCTTTCCTTACAATGAAATGATTCATAAATAGACCTGAATCGAACAGCGTTAAAAAAGTTCGGCCTATTTCACTCATTCTGTGGACAACTAATACTGGACCAGAAAAATGAGTACTTACGCCAAAATTGTCAACATAAAAAAGACCTAGTTTCCTAGGTTTTTTTTTTTTTCATAAGACATCGGACTTTCCCCTGTTGGCCAACTTAATTATCTTTTGTTTTAACATAAATCTACACCGATGATATAAATAGGGAAAATAATTTCATTGTGATTAAAATAAAAAATAAAAAACACTTCATTGGAAATTCGAGGTGAAAACCAGTGGAAGTCGAACACCGATTTTAAAGGCAAAAGTATTAAACATGAGAACTTTATCAAGGTTTTAACTTATTATTTAATTAATTATATTATTATGGACTTTCGACTACTGGACGACCTCAACAACTTGAATGAGATTGTCATTTGCTCAGGCTCCTCCTAAAATACCATTACAGTCCTTACAAAAGCCAATTCTAAATTGGTAATATTCCATCTCGTCGTTTCGCTGTATTTCTATTAATGAAGCTCTAGTTACCATAGTTACCTGATAAAACCCAGAGTTACGACACTATTGATGCCAGTTAATAGGGTCTAGAATTGTATAGCCGTATTCCTAGGAATAGGATCCGTCTAGTCACGTATTTATCGTCAAATTTTGTTTAGGCAAATCGTCTTGAGCGTGACACACATTTTTCTAGTCGACTTCTGATAACATGAAAGGGTGAATTTCTTAACAATTTACTTGATATTTGTATTGCTTTCACATCGTATCTCGTTTTTTTTGACAACTAAATTCTCCACAACTTTACACATAGGCAGAAAATCTCTTATGGAACTTCTCGGAAGGATTCCATAGCAATAAAATTTCCACATTATTCCATAATAGCCATTGGCTACGGCCTCTATTATGTGCTCAACACTGTCACCACATTGTCAAATATTGGAGCACCATAATAAACATCCTTTGCCTAAGCCAACGGGCTCAAAGGATAAACGGTTACGGAATTGAATTTAATAATACAAAATATACTCTTGGCTGGGATGAGCAGTCGTTTGTCAGAATTCATGACAGGTTAATTTTGTCAGTTTTATGTTCTCTTTATTTTTTCGAAAGCTCATTTAACATTCATAACATTATTTGCCGAGGTAATTATAGGTACTCATAAAACCTGTTCCTACAAAACCACATTTTGCAAGTTATATCTTCTTTATCTTTATCTTCTTTATCTTCTTTACATATAATAAAATCGTAGAGCTGTCATTCCTGTACATTGAATATTTTTTTCTTTTTGTATTTTTTTCGAGATAAGGGATCGATTCTGATGCCAAATCAACTTTTTTTTTCTTTCGAAATTTTTTATGTTTTTTTGATTTGATCTATCTCTTAAACTATTGTAAAGTTGTCGATCAAATTTTCCTCAAATATTCCTAATAATATGCTTCTGTTGATAGGCTATGTATCATTACGCTATTTTTCCTGGGAGATAAGCAATTTTAAATTTTGTTGTTTTTATCTGTTTGTTTTTAGTTGGAAGCTAAACCACTGGATATTATTTAGTTAATTTTTCCCCAAATATTCCTTAAACTGCTCTTCTATTAATAGGATATGTATAATTACGCTATTCCCTTTGGGGGATTAGCAATTTTATAATATGTTGATTTTCAGTCATTGTTGACATTTGTATAAGAACCGCTATTTGAAAACACTGTCAGCGTACTAGCCAGTCTGGTTGGTATCCTGCTTGACTTTCGTGCAAGGGGTCTCTGGATCAAATCTCGCTGTTTCTTTTTTTCACTTTTTGAGTTTTCTTATATTTGTCCTGAGAGTTTCAAATAATAAAAAAATGTGTATACTTTTATTTCAATATTATTCGCGATTTTAAATTATTACTATTTTTTTTCAATAGTTTTCTAGGATATAAATCTACACTGATTTAATAAATTATAGATGATTAAACGAACTTTGAAAGTGAAGTTCGATCACTATTATATGAGTCGCTTCATCCGAAGATATAAGTATACCAGGTAGTCCCTTTAACCTACAGGCAACATCGCACGTTCTTCAAAGAGTTACTAAATCGATGTTTAAATCGATTCCAAAAAAAAAAAGTTTGACATTTCCGGTTATACCCTCTATACCGTGTCAGGTCCAACCTTGTCTCATTTTTTAGAGCTTAGACACAAAGCTTTCATACAGGGCGTATAATCACCGGTTAGGTACCACGTGATTAAGTTTAAAGGGTTGGGAGGGACCTTATATCTTCGGATGAAGCGACTCATATAATAGTGATCGAACTTCACTTTCAAAGTTCGTTTAATCATCTATTATATTTCGTCGCTTCATCCTTCAGATATAAGTATACCAGGTAGATATTTAGAGATAGAAACTTTGTGTCTTTGGTAAACATATAATTTTAGGATGGTTTCTTAAGGTGAAACACAAGTACATCTTAATATTATTTATTTTTAAACATAAAAAAAAAACATAATTAAGGTAAGAAACAAACCAATTTTACTTTACAAAATAATTAACCTTTTAAAGTAATGAATCAAGTAATTAATGGATCGATTAATTTCGAAAGGCAACCGCCCTAGCGAAACCACTTTCGTCAATAATAGGCCTGTTGTAAAAACGGGCAAAGGCTGTGGACGTGCTGGTCCAACCGGCTGTTTTCCTAATCGTATCCACACTTATCCCTGCTGCGTATGCAGCTGACGTAGCGGCATGTCGCGTACTATGCGCGCTATACGTACCTACGTCTACCCCGCTCTCTGACAGCACTTGCTTGAGCCAGCGACTGATGGTTTGTGCTGTAGCTGCCCTATGTGGAGGTTTATAGGTTAGCAGTAAACTTCCCGCATTCGTAGTTCTCATATTTTTTGTAACAAAAATATAATCCTTGAGGACTGAAGCAGGGCATATTTTCAAATTTTCATGAAAAAAGGGTAAGAATAGTGTTGGTTGGTCACGACCAGGGGCAGAGGTTTTTATTGCTTCCGTTATGGCTATCTTAACACCACTTTGAGTAATTGACACGTTTTCTAATTTTAATAATGATAGTGTTTGCACCCTATGTGCCGTACTGAGTGCCAATAGAATAACTAATTTTTTTGTTATTTTTTCCAAACTCAATTCCAAATTAGGATGCCAATTTGAAATGTAATTAAAAACTATTTGTGGATCCCAAGTGGATGCATATTTAGGTCGATTTGGCTTAAGTTTGTAAGCCCCTTTAAGCAATCGCCTTATATTCTCGTCCGAACCAATCTTGTCATTTAAAAACAAAGATAACGCTGAACGGTGAGTGTTAAGAGAGCTATACGAACATCCATTATTAAACTGCTCTGTCAAAAAAGATAATATAAAAGGTATGCAATCATTATGTATGCAAGAATTGTGAAGAGCACAATAGTCCCACCATAGTTTCAAAGTTACGCTATATTGCTTGATTGTGCTATCAGAGAGGGATGCCAACATTAGGTCGAGCGTCTCAACTGGTGTGCCGCGCCTCTTAAACGCCTCCCGCAAAGCCTGGCGGCGGCACCCAGGGTAAGTTTGTTGTGTAGGGGATGATGATGTCTGAAATAGGATTGAAGTAAAAATTTATTAGGATTGAGATAAAGTATCTGCGAATCCAGTAAGGTTTGGAGAAGGGGGAACCATGGCTGAGAGGGCCAGTGAGGGAAAACTAAGACACCGGTGGCTTCATCGTCGATGATCTTTCGTAAACATTTGAGGACTAGAGAAAAAGGAGGAAACGCGTAAAAAAAATCCGTCTTCCAATTTATGGTAAAAGCATCAACGGTAAATGCGTCTGGCTCTGGTCTCCAAGAGACAAAAAGGTCGCATTTGGCATTGCTTCGAGAAGCGAATAGATCGATCTTGGGACAGCCGAAGTTTTGTTGAATAAGCCTAAAGGCTTTATTGACAGCTCCCACTCTGTGTCTGGGTTTACTTTTCTAGACTCGGCGTCCGCACAGTTCTCTCTTGTATTAATGTATGATGCGAAAAGAGAGATGTCGCGCTTCTCGCACCATTGCCAAATAGATCTTGTAAGATCATTTAAATGGGGAAATTGTATTCCACCAAGACGATTAATATAGCATATTGCTGTGGTGTTATCTACGCGCAATAGTATTGAAGAATGTTCGTCATCCTCCGTGATGAAACTTTTTAGTCCTAGAAAGGCAGCAAGAAGTTCTAGATAATTAATGTGGTGTTCTGATTCCGTAGCCTTCCATCTTCCGTTTACTTTTTTACCATTACAGACAGCGCCCCACCCGGTTCTTGAAGCGTCTGTGAAGATTTCTTTACTGTAGCTTAAAACTCTCATTGAATTATTTATTGTTAATATATTACTGCGCCACCAAAGTAAATCTTGTAAAATAATGTTTGAAGGACTGATTTTCGCATCGTAATTATTGTTACATCTTTGTAATGCTAAAAATTTCTGACGTTCCAAAATTTTTGTGTATAAATATCCATATTTAACTGCCGGGCAAGCTGCGATCAGAACACCAATTAATTGAGAAAATTCTCTAATAGTGCACTTTGGAAGATGAGTGAACTTGTCAACCATCTGTGCAATATTATTACGTTTATCTGTCGGCAATGAAAGAGATAGTTCACCTGTGTTATACATGAAGCCTAAAAACTTGCATGATTGCGATGGAGTTAATGAGCTTTTTGGGTAATTAACTACAAAACCTAAACAACGTAACAACTTTAAAGTTTCGTATACATTGTTTACACACTCTTCATAATTATCCCCAATACATAATATGTCATCAAGGAAAATTACTGATTTATATCCCCGTTTTCGAAGATGAGTAATAACCTCCTTCATGATTTTGGTGAAAACCCTGGGTGCTACCGACAGGCCATAGGGCATCGCCGTGAATTCAAAGGTATTTATACTACCCGAATTAGGATCTTTGTAAAAAAATCTCAAATATTTTCTATCCGAAACAGAAATAGGCACTAACAAATATGCTTCTGTTAGGTCAATGGTGGCTAGAAAACCGTCTCGAGGAATAAGTTTCGCGGCGGGTCTATAATCCTCCATTTTAAAATGTTCTTTCCTAATGAATTTATTTAATGGCTTTAAATTTAAAATAAACCTTTTGCCTCCATTAGCTTTTGGTGCTAAAAAGGTGTTTGAAATGAACTGATTATTTTCTGTTAGACACTGACTTATAGCTCCTAATTCGAGTAATTTATGAATAGCTTTAGCCATTTCTTGGCTTTCAATTAAAGATAGGTTTGAGAGGGATGGTGCTCTGTGTTGAGTCACCTCCTTACAAAAAGGAATTGAGTAGCCATGTTCTATCCATGAAAGTACGACTTCGTTATTAGTGATATTTGACCAACAATTAAGATAGAATTTAATTCTGCCTGCGTGTACCTGTGCTACTGCGGAGGTGGAGCACGAGTCTTCGGCTGATTGTAGCTGGCACTCTTCACTGGTGTTGGAGCCGGAGGGTACGTTCGCCGCTGTGACGATGACGACGGTTTCCTCTGACCTCCTCGCCCCCCCCTGTTCGACGAGTAACGAGGAGGTCCTGACCAGTTTCCCGGCGGAGCAGGACGACTTGAGGACGGCTGTGAAGCGCTGGGCTTCTGACTCATTACCATCTTCCTTATCTGGGAGCCTTGCTTTTCAATGGCTTTACTAGCCTTGATTTTGTCATTCAGTGTCGTTCCAAATAACGTCTCATCACGTTCGGCATCTTGGATTACGTGTAGAAAATTTTTTTCTAGACTTGGGGTAATTAATTTTATTCTGTCCTTTGACAGGGTAAAATGCAAATCCGACAAAATGCGACAACTATCGCTTAAATATTTCAAGGCTGATATTTTATCATCCGTCGTAAGCAATGTGTTCATTGCCTTATTGATTGCTGAAGTGCCCGTGCCCAGCTGCTGTTGAAAGTAATAAAGTTTCTTGTCTCGGCCTCTAACTAGCTCGGAGACGGCGGCGGATATTTCTGCATTGAGCTTAGGTGCTTGCAGTAATCTGCAATTGCCGGGCACAAGATAAGTTTTTAATATTTTATCTTTGTCATCTTTTGGTAATCCTTTCTTTAACAAAGGAGTCCATAGGTTGGCCAAGCTAGTGTGAATATTTTCACCAAATTCGGGGGTATCGGATGTAACTGCTCCCAAAGCGGACAAAAGCTCTGGATCCAGGCTTGCATCGGGTACAGCGTCCGACGTGGCGACAGGCACTGAGATGGCCGGGGTGTCGGACGACGAGGTGTCCGGTACATTTCCGTCTTGGACGTAAGCTGGCGGCGTTCCTTCAACAGTCGCTGTGGTCTCTTGTGGTGCAGGAAGCGTGAGATTCTCGCTCTGCGACTGGGATAGGTGACCACAAAAGGTTTCTGGTGGACCCGCATCATTTTCTAAAAATACGATAAGTATTTTAATTTTTTGCCAATGAGGGTAGACAAAAAAAATTTTTGAAAAAAGTATATGGCCACTATTATCTCGCGGATAATATCTTGTACGTAACGTGTATCTATTAAGATTACACATTTTTGTACTAATTAGTCAATATTGACTCACAATCAACTCGCAGTTGATCATGTTATCGCAATTGCCTCGCAGGCAATCCCGATTTAATTTTGTATAAACGTGTAACGAGCACCAATTTTCACTTTTAGAAATAAAAAACACTATGTAGGTACTAACCTGCATTATTTTCGTCGTCTGATGAATCAATTATGAGACGTCTTATTCGACGTCGGGGTATTTCGGTATCTTTGCGCTGTTTATTTTCTTTTATTTTCTTAATCTTCTGTTCATAATGAACTAATAACTCTTCCGCACTGCGCTTCGGCATTTTACATGAACGCATGCGCACGTTGCCTCGCACGAAAAAGGAATGAGACAAGGTTGGACCTGACACGGTATAGAGGGTATAACCGGAAATGTCAAACTTTTTTTTTTTGGAATCGATTTAAACATCGATTTAGTAACTCTTTGAAGAACGTGCGATGTTGCCTGTAGGTTAAAGGGACTACCTGGTATACTTATATCTGAAGGATGAAGCGACGAAATATAATTACTATTTTTTTTCAATAGTTTTCTAGGATATAAATCTACACTGATTTAAATTGTAGGTAGTAAGTTGGATATTTTTTTAAATTGTAATTGTTTCGAGGTGTGGAATTTTAAAGATTAGAAAAAATTGTATTTATTTATGTTTTGAATTGGTGTTCAAACCAGTGCATAGATTCTGTTTTAAACGACGACAAGTTGTACTCATCGAGTCAGATAATTAGTTATTTTTTAGGTATCACGCGGAATGCAAGGGAGAAGAGCAATGCTATCGTACGTTCAATTTGCAGCGATACTGTAAATCAACCCAAAAATGATAGTCTAATGTTTAAAATAAACACGGTTCTTTGAAATTAATGTCGCTCAAATAAGGACATTTCCTATGCAAACTATGTACCTAGATATAGACAATTACGTTCATATTCCAGATGGCGCCACACGATCCGTATTGTTTCTCAAATTCTAAAATAACGCAAGCGAAGCCGCGGGCAAACACTAGTTATTAATAAAGTTGAACATACGAGTAATAATAGCAGTGGGCGAGTCTATTAATTACAATTGTAGTACACGTGGCCTACCCAAGTGTCCTTTCTTTGGTAATGTTTGTCGTATCGTTGAGATACTTGACTTAAGTATATTATGTCGAGTTACACAATAACTGACAAATGCTTACACTGACTAGACGTAGACAGGTTCACCTAAATGTGTGTAGTTCTGTAAAGAGAGGTATTCCACCTCTTCAGTACCCTTAGCACGAGTTTTCAGTATTTGAGACGTAAAGTAAATTGGAACTTTGACAACTTCAAATTGACAATTTTCAAATTAGTTCCATCTTCGCACACCAGAAGCGCTGTTCCATTTTTTCAAACAAGAAACGCTGTAAATACTGGAAAGACGCTGTAAAGTAAAAGAGTGAGAGTGAAAACTTGTGCTAAGGGTACTGTTGCCTCAGCCTCTTTCCATTCGATCTATTTATTGATTGAAATTTTTGATAATTCGTATTTCGAATTTTCAACCTGTCATTGCATCACTTTCAACTCTTGTTTTATTAGTACAATTTTAACAAGCCTTACGGCTACATCTATATTATTACCTGCAATATTTTTAATTTAATTTCATGTTGAAATAAATTCAGTTATATTGTGCTTCCTAGAACTGTAATGAAGTTTTAAAGATTTTTTTTAGTTGTGTAAAGTAACTGGAATATTGTCCGGACCCATTACCTACCTCCTAACTCCTCCCTCCTACCTCCTACCTCCAATAAACAGAATACTGAACATTGTAGTGGCTATTTATTTTTACTGTCCTATTACCCTACCGTCCTTATTTATTGCGGCAGCGTCTATTGGAACGTAATCGACTGCTACATGCGGCCCGAACAAACTTTTGACGTTTTTTTTTTATCAAACGACCATTTCAGGCACCTGCATGGACATCGTATGACTTGACCAATATAATGTTTTGACTACAAAACCTGCCTTTGACTGATCTCTCAATTTGTTTCTAGTCAGGTAGGTACGAGACACCGGCCTCATCTAGCTTTATATTATTTTGATAATTATGTTATTGACAAAACATGTGTGTTTTTAAAACCAACTTTAAAAATAATAGAAGGGACTCACAATTGAGCTACAACGACAAAATAATGAATGTAGCACAAATGTAGAGTTCTTTCTGATACTGAATCATAAATGAATTTAAACTGTGGTCGCACCACAAACACATTTAATTTGTGTTTCTAGTATTATACGGCTCTAAAAACAGTGTGGACGAAATAATCCGCAAAGGTATTTACTCCACAAACGAAGTTTTTTAATTTGCTGAACAGCACGCCAGTGGTTTGTACAATCTCCTTTGTTCTTTGTTCTTTTTCTAAACAGGTCAGACTGGAGGCATCTCAGTATTATTGATTATAATGTCTTATAAAGCCTACTGGTTGAACGAATAGTATTGAAAAATAATACCCAGCTCAACAAATTACATTTATCAAGTTTCAAGGCAAAACAGATCATATTTTAATACATATATTATCCTTAATACATTATTCCTTGATGTTTATTTTATTCGCTACAATTGAAAATAATTACTTAATTATATTTCACGATTAGCTTCATTATTTAGATTGACTTCATAATGTGATTTGAGAGTATTCAACCGAATACGAAATAACGTCACGTGAGGTATGAAATATATGTACACCACGGTATACTTGCGTATTCTCATTGTCTATTATCAAGGATTTTGTGTGACAAGCTTATGAATAATTACGTGATCTGTTGTAGTACACATGTCTGTCTGTCATTGTTATTGAAGCTCATTAGACGCTCAAAGTGTCCCTTGCGGCCGGAGACAGAGCAGGGCATCACATGAGGGTACACGTCTAACCATATTACTAATCAGACGTTCTAGCCGCTCGGCCTGAGGTTTATGAATATTGTTTTCAAAAGGAACAATGCTGTTAATTAAAATTGTACCCTTTCAACACAAAACAGGGTGATTTTGACCGTTTACACGAGTTCATTTAATAATCAAAAAGTTTTTAAAACAGCAATCGCAAAAATAATATTCGCTTTTTATTTGTAAACTAATTATATTCAATGACTCAATTGCAAACAGCACTAAGCACTGCAGCTTACCGTTGCCTTTTTGCAGCGGTCGGGAAAACTATAATTGAGTTTTTCCATCACAAAAATTCTCAGTTATTTTCTTTGGTAAAAGCTATGCCAGTACAACCTAATAAAACTTTGTTTAGTGAATTCAAAATATAAAAGTAGATACGAGTACTAATCTAATATTCGCCTTTTTAAATAAATGGAATAAGGACGGAAATAAGTACTTACCTAATAAATTTCACAAATCACATCATCACTTACTTTCATTTAGTAAGTAAAATCGAGTTTGATAGAAACGTTATTTTCTAAGAAGAATAACATTATAAGTACTTATTCAAAATGTTGATTGTTGTCAATTTCCTAAACGTAATACAGCATGGATTTTCAGTTAGATTCGTAATGTAGAGACAAACCGAGACAACAGAGTTTGATAGGCACAATACCGCCAGGCACACAAAGGGCACAGGCACGGACTAACCTAGTGGCTGTAATTTGGACCCTTTGTGAGTCGAGGAGGGCCTCTGTGAGTATGTGTATGGCAATCGTCATCGAGCTCGAAGATGTGCGGCCTCTCTATTGCCTACATAATACAAGATTTAATAAGTGCTGGCCGCACGCCTCTATTCTCAACCTCGCCCTCGCATACAGAATCTTGATGCCCTTTGTACTTCCACTCTCAACTTCATTCCCCGAGGTTGTTCTGCCATGAAGTATAGCCGGCAGTACTTATTTCCATAGAATTATTTGTTACCCTCAGGGAGGTATCCTACTTATCTGAGGTATACAAACAAGAGTAGTAGTGTCTTTAGATTGCTCCATTTCTATATTTTATCACTTCATATATTTTCCTGTCGCGTTTTATAGAGTACAGGTAATTTATTCCCTCGGCTCCATTGAATCGGGAACGTGTATGAAAACATTTTATAGTTCTTTCTGTTATATCTGTTTGAAACATATAAATCATTCAATCTCGTGACCATAAACATATAAAAATATACTTCAACAAAATGTAATTTCGCATCCTGTTTTTCTTTTGCCACTTACAAACAATTGACTGAGATTGTTTCAAGAGTGTATTACTTGAGATTAATATAAACGGAAACACGGCATGCCTCTCTTATTTACAGTAATGTTCAGGTCATGTGGCAAATTGCAACATTAGGCGCGTTGGATCCGGCGTGCGCGTGTCTATGTCGAAGAGCAGTGTGTAGCATTTAAGTGGCGCCTAAAGCCGGTATGCGTTTGGAATTAATTAGCAAATCTGGGCGCGAGACGCGACCGCAGCCGGGCGTCCGGCGCACTGCGGTCGGGCTGCGCGCGCCCGTCCACCTGTCCGGTCCAAGCATTCGCGTTCTGCTGTAATCCGATTATCATTCCTCTGTTTCTGACACAGAAAATAATGCTAATTGGCGTTTCGCAACGTACACTGCTGCTGGGGGATGCCACACGTGCATTTTATTCAAAACTACATAATAGTAGGTTGGTTCAAAGCCTGTGCCAGCGGCTACAGAATGGACGCGCCATGGTTCGCGGATATAATGTAATAATGTATACAGACTGTTGGTTGTAGTTGTTGGAATTCAATTTTTCCGTCCTGAAATTAAAATATACGCGTTGAATGCTATTGTAATTGTGGTAGAACCTATTTTTCTCGGTCGAAATTCTTCTGCGTTTGTGCAAGTCACATTTGAATATGACATCATTTTTTAAACTGGGAGCACGGTCCATATTTAGGTTTGCAAAACTGCCGCTGAAATCCTATTTGACGGGTGCAGTGCGAATTTTGAAACTAGAGAATGTCGGCTCTCAGCCGGCGGATTTATTTTATTTCCTGTGGTTTCTTCTAAAATATTTTTGTCCAAACTACATAACATGACTTTCTGGAGATGTGTATTGCTCCACCAACCTTCATTTTTTGTTATCTTTTACTATCACTGTGGTTCATTTGTTAATCAATGTAAATGAAGATTCTACTTAGTTGTATTTTTTTATGAAAAACTTTTTTGTCTTAATAAAAGTTATATTAATAACACACAAAATATAGTCAATTTCTTTTTTTTAAGACTGCTGTAACATACAAACTGTTCTCATTCAAAATACTTCTCTTTGTTCTCATTCTCTTATTTTTTCCCTTGTACATAGGTATTAAGAAATGAAAGATAAACGTACAGACTGAAGTGACGATAATTTTTCATACTTTCTGTAATATAATTCATGTCGGCGACATTTGTCTTGTACAAAGAAAAGAAAAATTAAGAAGACAATGATGGTTAAAATTATTAATTACATGATTGTGACTCACGTCTACTTAACAAAAGGGTTCATTTTCAGTAGTAACCAAGTTACGAATTTTAAGTATATCTTGTTCATAATGAGTTCTATAATAATCTTTAGAAGCTTCTCAAGTATCGTTTATATTATAAAAGATATTTTACCTACACTACGTCTTGTTTATTAAGCTTGTATACCTATTTACAAAATTGTCTTTTCCTGAAATAATAAACCTTAGCTGCAGTTTTCACAACTTATAACTTAACTACACAAAAAGTTCTTGTCTTGTACTTAGATTTACGAGGCTAAAGTAAATTGCCAAATTGACTAATGCTCCCTGAACAAGTTCCGCCTGATTGCATTCATTTGTTTTTAAGTTTCCTTTTCTATTTTGTCTATGCGCTGTGATTTACGATTAGCTAATTGGGAAGCCTTTGTGAATAACTTGTTCCGAATCCAACTAAATCCGGTAGACATCCATAAACAAAAGGGGAAATCACGACCACTGTGAAATAGTAACTGCTTCCACTTCACAGTAGCCATGTTTTTGCTGAAGGGGAAATGTTGCAAAAATAACAAAGATAACAAAAAATTGATGACAGTTTGTATCTCGTTCTTTTTGTACATTTCCTCGATCCCCATGGCTTTTTACGTAGTTAAAATGCCAAATTATTTATTTCATCAGTCGAAAAATAACGATCATAATGAATTAAGGTAAATTAAGGTTACCTTTAGCGACAGCCACGAAATTCTTTTTCGGGAGCCTTCGACCCAAAAATTTATCCACCCTTTTAAGAGCCCGGAATTTTAAATAATCTGTGACGATACTGTGAAAGTCTACAATTGTAACGATAGGTACCACATTACGTATGTTTGAGCAGCGGGTCTAGGCGCATGTAATTTATAGCCTATGATAACATGAAAAGTGCACCATTCCAATGCGATTTATTTCACACCCAGTCATATAAGTAATTTCTTAACGTGACTGTAGGATTTAGTAATACTATAAAAGCAACAAAGTTCCAGGTGTTTGTTTCTACTGTTATATTACATAATATTATAGTTATACAGTATCATCCTCTATATTTTCTAAGCACGAAAGCAATAAAAGTTTCGCTTATTTCTCGCTCCCTCTAATAGGTATTTATAAACGTTTCACGTTAGTATTTACTTGCTCGTTATCAAGGTTGTCAACACATCAATCACTCATGTAATGCGTAGACATGGAAAATAAATATGATTTCGTCTTTCAGCAACTTTTTTTTTCATGCTTTCAGTAGCGACATCTGTTAAACACTTGATGAAACTCTTAGTGTTTTCCCGCCTACTCCTGTTGCGCCATCTGTACTGTATTTCTCAATCTAATTGTTTCATAACTCCGCAACCACCCGCTAGATGGCTCTGCGTGCGCTCGTTTCAGAATGCTGTTTGTGTTGCCGTGACTGAAGACGTTTCCTATAGATGGCGCGGTGCCTGAAACTTTGTAGTGTCTGATATAAAAAAGATGGCGCCCTTAGTCTACTTTATAGTTGCTACATAGATGACGCTAGGTTTCATTTTTGAACGAAAGATACAGATTCAACACGGAAATTAGAAAAAATCACAATGTTGATATTTTAGATAAACAGTGCTTCAATAATTTGTTGCTAGATATCTAAAGTTTCACTTACATAATTACATATAAGCTGCGTTATAGAATTTTTTTGCAAAATTAAAAGAGTCTCGGCACAGAAATCAAATCTGAATAAATAATTATTATTTAATTGATATTAATGAAATCGCTGTGTAGTCACTAATTGTACTAATTGGCAATTAATTAAAACTCCTAAGGCTTCTGGTGAAGAGAAAGCCACACCCCCGTATTTCGCTTTTTGACGGATTGGGAGGCAAGATTTTAACGAGATAATCCTATTGGAGAAAGCAAACTCATTCTCCTGGGCGCTAATATAAATACATAGTATATACCAATTCTATTTATGTACTATTTTAGTAAACTGATACACTATTTTATTCCGTGATTCCGGATTTGCGATTTATTTTTCCCCAGGCTTTGAGGTAATGGCAAAACACCCCCATGAGTTCTATCCTAGTAGTCCAATAGTTTGGCTTTTTACAATGGGGTACGTTAACAGCTCGTAAGAATTACAGACCCAAAGGATTAATCTAATCGTAGAAAGGCATATATATATACATAAATAGCCAAAAAGTTCTGTTCTCAGAACAGAGAATCTAATCAACTAAGTATAGTATTAAATTTTCCCAAAATGTATTTCTGTTGCTATGAATAATATTCCACATAGTTTTAAACATCGTTAATGTTCCGTAACTCGTAGTCATTTTAATTAATTTATGAAGATTCTTGTGTTTATAACTAGGTCGTTAATATTATTTTCCTAGATATACTTAAATCATACCCAACAGTTAAACCTACACAATTATTTATTAATTTACTTTATGATTTTCCAACATTTTGATTGAATTCCCGCTCTTATAAATTTTGCACACCTAAGTACTTCAAAGGTTTCAGACTTCAAAGAGCGCTCAATCACTCCTGACCAATATTTAATATTTACAAGGATTTACCTCTTTACATACACTATTCAGTAGAAGGAAAACTATAGCTGAATATTGACCGAGTTATTCATGAGAGCCAGAAATCAATTATTGTTTTCTTATTTCAGGTAAGAGGAACTTTTCACCGAGGAACGAGCCAATTCGATAAGTATGACTAATACATTTTCACTATAATTTACAAGCGAACTAGAATAACGATGAATACCCAAGGCGAATCATAAAAAGACTTTCAGATCACATTCTCGCTTTGAATAAAATTAAAAAGAATTCTATAGGGTTCGAAGCCAATTTAAATTATTGGAGCTACTACTCGATGAAAGGCCTTTTTTTCGTTATAGGGAGTCAGTGCAGCCCACTCATAAAATTATTCGAAGGATTGAAACAATAAGTAGTAAGATTTGGGACTAGCAAAAGGGATTAGGAAGGTGTCGCGCCAAATAGAAACAACACACCGCACCATTTCACGCAACACAATAAAATAGATAGTTTCTTGTCGCAACAACCAAAATGGCGGGTCCAATAAATACATAATGTATATAACCGTGTGGCGACTATTTGCTATAAAGGAAGTGCCCTACATGCTCCTGTACAAATATTCGGAGAGGCTGAGGCGACAAACGTCGTGACCGATTTCAATAAGACAATGTAGGTCGGTGCTGTGACTAAGGACAAAACCTAGCCTAAACCTATTTACGGTCTCGTCAGCATTATTATTATTCTATGTAAATGTAACAGCATCGTAAAATATTTCTGAGTCCCTGACAAGTGGAATAATACTCGTATAATGTTAAAATAAATTCTGAAAACCAAAGTACGATTTTAAAAGTATTAATATTAGCCACATAAATCAAGTTACAGTATACGTATATAAGAAGATTACACAATCATTATTCAGTCCTGCTTTGATAAATGTGAGCAATTTCCAAAACGGGCTGACTGTTAGACATCGCAGCGCAAAACTTTTAGTTCCATTCGTTCATATTGTTAAAATAGAAGATTAATGTCAATGTCAAAGTATACTTAAGCATTGTTTGTTTTCTAAATGGATCCCACGACTACTTTCTAAATTAATTATAATATCCGGCGGGCCGTGCTGCTTGTATGAAGATACAGACGTGTGAATTGTAAATAGGTGGGTGATATGTCTGTAGAATATTACATAGTGTTCTAATTACTTGGTTACATCTAAATGTAATTGAAATGTCGAAAACAGAAGTGGTAAATTCTATTGTTAATAATTAGGGACTACAATCAGTAAACTGTCACCCTTTATTGTCATGCAAATCCCCATTGTAAAGCTGGGAGATAATTTGCAGTAAATACCTCTATAAAGTTTGCGATTACATTAATGGAACAAATTGTTAAGCTGAACAGTGAACACTCCGTCCATTATGGAGCGGCCATTATGTTTTTAGAATGTGATTTACTTTGTCAAGTCTTAACTCTTTGATGAGTATGTCTTTAATAGCGTTTCTCACAACTACGAATGCGCATTTTATGCTCCCATCATACATTTCATCTTCCGCAAATATAACTCTTTTGGTTAAATATCACCCGCTGTAGTGTAACGCCGAATTCGGTTTTATTATCAAACAATTTATTCCAATAGCTATAAAGTTTTTCGGATATTGCGTCTAGCCCCAACGATAGTTTTAGTTGGTTCTTTTATACAAAAAACTTTGATTTTCGTATGTAGCGAAATACGTCAAAGCGAATATAGATTGTGGCAGAACACATTCGTGCATGAAACATATATCTTACATACGGGCACCTGATCGTTGTCATTGGATACTAACTGGGTCACGTAAACATGTATTTTACGTAAAACTTAAAAAATAAATTCATGAAATTGATCAAACAAACGTTATTGCCAATTATTAGCATTCACACACTCAATTCAGAATTAAAATCGCTTTGTTCGAAGCTCTACAAAGCGCTTAGAAATGGTTTGGGCTTTGTTTAAATATTTTTCACACCCGCGTTTAAGTTAAAAATAAAAACATGTTCACAAACTTCTCAATATTAAACCTTAATATGTGTATGTTAAGTTTACGAAAAACTTCAGGGTGTGTAGAATATGATATTGTAATGCTATATAATGTGTCAGACATAGCATTTTTATCGTTAATATTTTGCATTGCTCAACGAAAAAAGTTTTATATTTCAACATTGCGTGACCTTTACATTTTCCTGCTTAATTTCGAAAGTACACAAACCGCGCGCCGCAATCGTGTTTACCTCAAAATATTAAAACATTATTTTCCTTTTAAAGCATTTTCTAAATCGGGCAACGCAGCCCATTTTGCAGAAGTTGCATTTAAGATTGAATTTTCCATTACAAGTGCTTCCTCTGTACAAAGCAATAAAAATCACGTATTTGTAATTTGTCTTCCATGTGGTAGAGAAATGAAACAGTTTCTAGAATAACTCATACAATTTCTATTTCAGTGTAAAGCTTAGTTTTTGTTAGATGTATCGACATGTACGGTACTATAGACAGCAGCCATACCCCGGCCGTGCCGTGCTTACATAGCGGGTGGTTGACGAACGGGAACGCCGATTGTTGCGGCCGGATGCTGCTACCATTTCCGTGTCCAATGCCCACCATTCACCTGCCGAACGTTTAACGTTGAACGCGACTCGTTATCGACCAGCTACCTCGGTAATTACCGTACAGGACATCATTATTTTCAGAACCTTTCAGCGTTGTTGTTACAGCCATTAACGCTAATGCTAGAACCGAAAAAATGTCTTGAAAATAAGAAAGAATGTCGGTTTTTGTTTGTCTTTTCCTTATTTATTACAAAGACAATATTATGGTAATTAATAACGTTATTCGTTTCGTTGGACGAGCTGAAACGTAACATTATCATTTTACGGTACCTACCAAGAATCTCTGTTCCTCGCAAATATTATTTCTGCGAAGCGTCTCTGATATTTTGACGTGCGACGTTAGTTAAAAATGAGTTTTGGCTTTGTGTGAGGATTGCGGGCGGAATAATTATTTTTTGCGAAGCTCGAGGGCGCCGTCCGCGTCCGTGTTCCCATTTATCTAGAGCTAAATGTTTGCATTCAAGCGTCCGTTTTGGCGTGTGTTTGGTTTTAGGCTGCAGTACCCAATCCGCAGCGCTACCTACTTGAATATTTGTAATGGCGTCAACACTTGACGACTTTAGCGCACCAAGGCGATTGTTTGGTACATGAGTCTTAAAATATCTGAAATGTCTTTGATGATAAAATATTCAAAGCTTTTTGATCTCTGTTATTCTCTCGTAGTTTCAGACATTTAATATTCATTTTATTTAAGTTAAAAATATCCTAAAAGTTTTAAAAACTGTGCTTCTTAAAAATCGATTAAAAAAACAACATTCAACAATTGAACATCAGCATCTAATCACTCCTAATGTTCCACACTGCTGTTCGTTTTGTTTTCGTTCGTGTATGGGTAACTTTACACAAAGCTTTTCAGTGCATTTTTAGCTTGCCCTGTACTGATGACCTGTAACTCCTGGTGAACTCGGAACGCCTGTGTTTCAGCGCTGGCAGCCTTTCTCGCATAATTACCGGAATGCATTGTGCGCGCGCGGCCGCAGTACGTGGCCCGTTTAGCGCTGTAAATTGCTCAAAACTAGTGAACTATAAAGGCGGAGAATATAAAGCTTATACTCGAAATTGGCCTTTTTTTTTATTTGGGACAAACCCACCACACTATTCCCAACCACTGCAACTCCTGAAAGCCAGAATCAACAGTGGCAACCACCAGAAAAGCGCCGAGACAATTAAGCTCGACGTGTCCCGGAGAATGAATTTACCTGTCTTAGATCCTGCAACGAAATTAATCAGAAAAGAATAGTGGAGGAGTAGGAAAAAATATATGTAAACTTGCCTGGACGAAAAAAAAAACGAAATTGGCCTGCTCTCATATGTAGCTATTCATCACTTGTCACCACCACTAAAACCCTGACGAGAAAGCGTAAACACATTGCGGCTTACTTACTTACCTGTCTATATTAATAACACTTTGTGTGACTGAGTGACATGTTCAAAGATTTTCTACGGTAGGCAATTGTTAACATAATAATTATTTTAAAATGTGTACATGCAATCGGATCGTGTTAATTGAAGGTTGGTGTTAAGATGGCATCGTCAAGTCTCCATACAAATTGATTTAGGGAAGTCATGCAAGCGTCGGCGTCGAGTTTGTTTCGTCGTCAAATTAGAGCAAAAATAAATGAAAGTCTTGAGTTGACATTAAAACGACGAGTAATAAAGACGACAGTCTTTACCGACATAAATTGCTACGTTCTTGTACACAAACACGTTGCACTTTGTGATGTAACGTTGCATATGTTTTTAATGAAGAAAACATAACACGAATTCGTCATTAATTACATACACACATTCTTGGGGATTGTTATGTCAAAATGTAGTACCTAGTTTTAGAGAAACGCGGTTTCCGCAGTCGGTACCTAGGTACTCGTATAAGTTCGATGCAGCTTCGGTGTGCAGTGTACAGGCTCGGTTTGTGAGATGCGCTGAATAGTACAAACCGCAAGCGTAATTTCGCTCGTCGAAATAGCGTAATTTCGCAGCATCATAAACCGTCACTCGATTTTGGATAGATTTGCGGCGAACAGTATCGATCGAAGCACCCGCGAGTTATGAGCGAGGCTGGCTGGTCTCAGATAACACTTGTCAGCTGTTTATGACCCACCATAACTGTCTCATCACAATAGTGCGCGCCTTTGCATACAAATTATTATATCATTTTATAACTTAGGTGACCGGGTTGCGTTAGTTTGTTTACTCACTCAATCATAATAAGCTGAAATTATTTTTCTCCCGAGTGTTTTACCTCGCGTTGATACGGGTGTTTTGAACGCGCCTGTCTCATAATACATGTTAATACCTTTCTGTGCCCTCCTCGCGGGTATTCAACTTTAATATTGTGGAACATTTTCTGGTTAAACTTTATAATGTGTGTGCGTCTACCTGCGAAACCTATATATGTTCTAGTTTGTAGATACATACATATAATTAGGTTCTGTTAGCTCTAAAGTTATGAGCTAAGGGAGAAGTAAGATTGGGAGCAGTTAGAAAGTCTGTTGACATGGTTCCTCTTCAGCTAGTTGTACAACGCAAACCCAACTAGTTCATATATGCAACTCAAATAAAACTAAGTTTAGTTGACGCTCCTGTACGCGACTTTATCTGCATATTTTAGACTACGGTGGTGCATGTCCAAGTTCTACGGACAAATTGAACTTGCTACGCGCTTGAAGATTTATTTTAAAAGTTATTTGTTGAATTCTGTTAAAGTTATTTTTTTGATAAAAAATTCTTTCCTCATTACTCCAGAGATGTTAAAATTGTTTTTACTTTCATCAGACGTAATATGCTCATTTGGGATTTCATAAAGAGTAATTCTTATACGGGGATTCCGTATGGCTGAGCATCACGTGGCGACGCGACGGTTGGGTGAAACATTTGCATACTAAATCGAGTGTATCATTTTTAAGTACCCCACTTAAGACTAATTGCTAACGTGGGGTTAAATACATAAAATATAAATACTGCCGGAATCCGAGTGGTCGTAACGATGGACAGTTTACAAGTACGGGCATGGGAGCGGTGGGAGCTCTGCGAGCATCGGGAGCGGTCGGCTCAAACCATTATTATGAGTTAGTGTGCTAATCAGTGACAGTTTTAAATTCCGTCTCAGTCAGCCGACGCTATATCTGACAACACAGCCGTTTTGTTAGCAACTAAAATAAAAATAACACGGTTTAGACTTACATTGTATTATTGGTGCTACCTGTTATTATGCGATTGAACAAGATACGAGTGTATGATTGTCTTAAACGGACAACACACAATCGAAACCATTTATGAATTCTTTTAGAAGTAGGGAAAATCAGTTGTTTTTTTTTTATTTTATCTTCTAAATTGGTGAAATAAATAAAAATAAAATCCGAAACAAATAATTAACGTGGTAAATATGTCTTTTACAGCTCTTATGATCCGACGTTTGTAACTTTTATCGGTGGGAAATCCCTGCATCGGACATGCTTATACATATGTATAACTTATATGTTATAACTAGCACTACGCCCGCGACTTCGTCCGCGTGATTTTCGAACTTTGCCTTTGCGAATTTCTAATCAAGGCCACCGTCTTTATAAGATACTGTTAGAAAATTGAAGTCAATATTCAACAAAAATTCTATCACCCCGCAATATCCCGTCTTGGGTGGCACCCACGCCTACTAAAAATGACCTCAATGCACAATTACCATTATAACCCCTTACGGGTCGAATTTCACAAAATGTCCACCTTGGTGAGCATTTACGTCTTAAAAAGAATCAATATGCAAGATCTGAGACGTCTAGCACTTGTATTCAAAAAGTTTCATACAAACTATCAACCCCAAAAAAACCCCTTAGTGTCCGAATTTTGCAAAATCCCGTCATGGTGAGCATCTACATCCTTAAAAGAAACCCGATGCAAAACTTGAAATTCCTAGCACCCGTAGTACCTAACGAAGTTGCGTACAAACAATCAAGATCAACCCTTTTGGGGTTGATCTCGATTTTTTGTACGCAACACAGTCACAAACCCCTTAGTGGTCGAATTTCTCCAAATCCCGTCATGGTGAGCATCTACGTCCAAAAAGGAACCCGATGCAAAATTTGTGGCTTCTAGCACTTGTAGTAACAAACTTTCATACAAACTATCAACCCCAAAAACAAACCCTTAGGGGTCGAATTTCGCAAAATCCCGACTTATGTATCACTTACGCTCAAAAAAGAACCCCTATGTAAAATTTGAGTCTCAAAACTTTCAACCCCAAAAAACAACCCCTTAGGGGTCGAATTTCTCAAAATTTCTACTTTGGTGAGCGTTAACGTCTTAATAAGAACCGCCATGCAAGATTTGAGACGCCTAGCACTTCTAATAACAAAGTTTCATACAAACTGTCAACCCCAAAAACAAACCCTTAGGGGTCGAATTTCGCAAAATCCTGTCATAGGTAACTCTTACGTCCTCAAAAGAACCCGTATTCTAAATTTAAATTTCCTAGCGCTTGTAGTAACGAAGTTTCATACAAACTATCAACCCCAAAAACAACCCCTTAGGGGCCGAATTTCGCAAAATCCGTTCTTAGTGCTCACCTACGTGGTATAAGGAGGGTTTATGCCAAATTTCAAGTTTCTAGGTCCGGCGGTTTGGGCTGTGCGTTGTCAGATCAGTCAGTCAGTTTTGAATTTTATATATATAGAAGATAAACGATTGAAAAATCTAATGAATAGGGCTATTGATACTAAAACTATCGTTTTCTTGTAATAATTCTATTGTAAGCTAGCCTCGATAACTCGGAACTGTTATACCCAGCCAACTAAAAGTTGGAAAAAGAATCGACCCAGGTATTCCTGCGATTCTCGCCAGAACAATTCTTACCGTAGTTTCAATCCCTTTCTTTCCATTCTCCACAGTTTTGTTTTGTATTCAGCGGTTTTTATGAATTATGGGATAAAATGTAGTTAAAGTCAGCTCTCGCCAGCTATTTTGCGAAACGTTGGAATTTTCTGCCAGATTTATTTAGACTTTTGGTATGTTAGGTATTCAAAAATTATTTAAAATGTTCATCCGAATTTGAACTTTATGCAAATTCCTGGATTTATTGAGGGGTACTGGTTTTACGGTTTGGACTTTCTTAAACATAAAATTATACTCAAATGATTTAATTTTCGGGACTCGTTTACATTCTAATTAGTGCCAATGGGTAGGAAGAAAACTTTGCAAAGTTAATATCTCCGTTTATGCATAATCATTAGCTTCACAGTTGCTTATGTAGGATTTCAGGTAGTTATCAACGTCTGAACACAACATCATCATATCAAACAGAGGTAATTGATTCAGTTTGTTGTAAGATTGCCAATCTTTTTCCGAAAAGGAAGTGTAAATTGTATCATTTTGTGCCATACAATTGCAATATTGTTCGACTGATGCTGTTAACATGGTACTTGTCCCGCAATTTCAGTGTCTCGGGGAAACGCTGCAATTTCCCTTTCAGAACATTTTATTATTGTATAAGTCGTGTTGGCCTGTCGCTATGCTGTGTTGTGTTGAAAAGTGCGACGATTGTTAATGACTAAGTACTCAAAGTCAAAGATCTTAATTGTGATACAATGGTTATAGAGGTTGTTTTAATTCAGGTTTATGTTCGCTTCTACTGCACCATGTTAGGTATACAATAGTTAGTAATAAAATGATTGCTTTAGGTGAAGGTTTTAGAAAGCAGAGCTGTCTTTGAACCTCTTTTTTTATATGACAGCATATCCACGGGAATGCAAGGTTCAGAACTCTCGCTGGCAATAATACTGCCTTCTTAAATGCATACGTAAATATGATTGAAAAGTGAGTATATAAAAAGAAGTTGATTTCAACATCGAGTAAATATTTAGAACGTCGAACCCCTGTCGGATGCTGGTTCATGCAGAGTGGAACGAAAGCTAAGCTTCCTCTGTCAATTCAAGATGACTGCAACGGGAAAACTGAAAAACTTATTCAAGAATGTTTGATCTGCCTTGTGATTGCATTTAGAATATAGGGATCCGATTTTACGAGAAGCGTCTCAATTTCCCGGCAGAAGAGAGCAATTTCCTTGCGTTTGTCGGTGTGTGCGGGTGCGACCCGTCGCATCGTCGATTACCGACTGCCACGGGTACGTAGCCCGGTTCCCCAGTTTCTCTAGTCCCACGGATCCCCCGATGGACAAGCTAGCTCACTCGGAGCTTACGTCCTTTATATTTTCTATACAATTTGTAGAGCACACGCGAGTTCGAGTACTTCTTGTTATCCCGACATTTTATTTGTATGAAGTAGGTATTATCGTAAAAGCGTAGTCGAGTTGCACTTGTTTTCTTTCAAGCAATATTACTTAGCTCCCATCAATGTTTTTCTGGAAATAGAGAACATGTAAAAAGTAAACATACTTTTACTTAATCATCTCTGTGGAGAATATGAGGCCTGGCAGCGTGCAGATAAACCGTACATTTAATAAATAACGTGAGACTTTTTGCGGTTGCCATCTTTTACCTATTTATCCATTTTGAAATCGAAATCTCGTACAAACGCCGTTGTATTTTGAGCACAGCTGTTCTGATGTCGGCACATAGTTCTCAAATGTCTCCGTAAGTCGTGTGATGATACCAGCAGGGTGGAAAGTCGGTCACTCGAGCACGTCCTATGCTACTAAGCTGGAATTCTAAGCATAGTTTGTATGCACGATTCCGGTATTTGTTACGTTTGGAATATCTTGAAACTTTTCGATTTAAGAGGCCGCGACAGATATGGAATTTAAATACCTTGTGCTTGTGCATCGTTTTGATACTGAAAAGAAGTTGAGCTTTTAGCAAAGCATAAACTTTTCATAGGCTAGTAAGCTAGGAATGACCTTTTGTTTTCCTGTGGGTGTTGTTAAAGGTTACTTTGGGAGAAGGTCACTGGAATAACGGACTGTAGGGTCTCATTTGTGCTAATAACAAAAGACTGCTAATACCGTTCTGTGTATCCCACCAATGTGGCAATTATGACGATATTAACACGATTTCTTATTGTCGTTGTAGAGTTGGAGATCCTACCTACTTACATTACTAACCCATGTTTCTGAAAAAGACTAGAATATTTAACATTACCTAATATAGTACTTTTATACAGTAGATCCCTATCTATTTACTCGTGCTACCTCCGTAAAAGGTCCCTTTCACTCAAAAGGATTAGTCGCGTGAAAGCGGTCATTAGCAAGCGCAACTACAGAGTTTAACCGTGACATAGTGCCGACCTCCGCCCTTAAAGAAACCCGCTTTATGCTCCGATGCTATCTTTAACTACTGCTCACTCATCAGCCCGATATAATCTCTTGATCATTCGTTATCATAATCTCAAATAAACCTAATGCCACAACATAATTTTAATGTTCGCATCTATATTCATTGCCTAATTTTTGCAAAGTTCTCTTTCGAGTAAAGCGAATATGAAAAGTAAATAAAGTAGGATAGTACTTGTTCAGCAGATTTCAGCTCATGTAGCCAGTCTGGTGTGCTTTAGATCATAAGCAAGGCGTCGGCGCACATAACTTTACTTTTATGGAGATTGCTCTTCAGAAAAGAAATTCCGGAGATGTACAGTTTGAGCATGTAATGTAACATTTTTAATATTTAAGCATATTGTTAAACGTACGCAGAAAGGTTAAATCTGTGCAAAAAAAGCTGTCATAAATACTTCGAAGAAACGAAATGACCCTGTTTTTGTTGTAGGAAACGAACTACAATTATTCGAAACATACAAATATTTCCCCTAAAATACCTTCAATCCTGGTAAACTTCTAGTAATACCCCAAATTGCCCATAAAGTACAAATAAGACATATAACAACCATAAAAAACATATGAACCGTAATCTTGTTTTATTGTGCGCTGAGGTATGTAGGCACAGGAACACAAATAAATAAAAATATTTCAAACAAACTGATTTATCAAAGTTTTTTCTCATCGTGTTTTTACTCTGAAATGCTTCTAGCAACGCGGTACGAATTTTGAATGGCCACATTTAAATAAAAAATAAGAGAAAGAAAACATACCAGAAAAGAAAAATTAAACAGAACTTGGCGACACGGAAACTCGTATAAAATGTGTCGGTAGGTCTCATTACAATTTGTAATACTCGTACATGCATGTTATGTTTGGATGGGTATGAATTTCATAAAATACAAGTGAGCAAACATTTTCAGCTGAAGCTTTGTTTCAGCTGTTGACGTTCTTTCAACATAAGCCAAAAAGAAGTGGTGACAGTGGTGCGATGCTGCGGGCGCAGCGGGCTACACGCCACCACTAATGTGTCGGAAATTCTCGCTAATACCAGCTTTGGACAATGCTCTAAATTGAAAAATCGCACTCATACGCGGCATCACTCTTATTCTTTTTACAACGTGGCATCGCACTTAGCGGAGCAAAAATTAAAAGTTAGTCAACACATTTTTACTCTGAGTAGTTTTTATAACGTAATTTATGTAATAGCAGGAGGATAAAACACATGTAGGTACACAACTCTAGTACTGATTGTTTTTTTTAGGTTTATGGATAAAAACTGTTCCCAATGAATACAATAAAATGGTCATTAATATGAAATGAAGCTTTAATTCGTGTAAAACAGAATCTGGAGTCAAAAGTAGAAAATAATAACTAATTTTTTTTTCTGAGAATACGTAGCCAATAAAGCGCGAGTAAAATAAATAAAACTTTTATAAATAAAAAACACTAAAAAGCTTTTAAAATATTGCAACGTTATTTACGATTTCCTTTGTAGGAATTTAAATTTTTAAACTGCCTGATAGTATCAAATATCTTTTAACGCTCGAAATTTTGGAATTTATGAAAATTGTTAACCAGTAAGTAACATGAATATAATGCTCATAAAAAATACTGACAAAATGTAAAAGAAAATTGTTTAAAACAACGACAGCTGGGACTGGGGACGTAATTTCGCAAACTTAGGTCACGAAAACAACTTTGGAGATAGAAATTAATGTATGATGCGAACCGGCCTGTAGGTACTCATTGAATTTAGATTATGTGATTATGATTTCATTCCGTCTATTCAATCTACTCATAATTATCAGGGAATCAAATCATGATTAAAACTGGCACGATAATTGCTAATTAATTCTATCAACGAGTTGTCATTTGTTTAAATAACGCAGTGTACCTTCTATTAATAAATAAGCAATTACCGACATGACGATGTCAACTTGTCTATATTGTCAGTGAACTGAAAATAACGTGATTGTTACGAATTCCCTGTTTGTTCGAATATCCTACTTAGATATATTCAGATGGTTGATTGCTAAGAAACATCGCATTATTCACGGTTTATGGTTTTTATGACACGTCGGTATCCAACGCTTCTTCTTTATGTTATCCTAGTACCTGCCTAATTTTTATAGACGTTCTGAGCGAAACCTTTACTGAAATTGAAACGGTAAACTCAGTCTTACGCAGCACATAAAATTTAGAGAACACTAAACTTACGTTACACAAAAACCGTGATATTAAAGCATACTTTTGTTATATTAAAATAACTATTAACCAGGCAGATTTTCTTACAAACAAAAATTACGAGAGCCGCAATAACTACAGAAAAGTACAAATAGTGCAGCGTAAGTTTGAGTTCTTAGTAAATTACTCCGGTAGGTTTAACTTATTAGAAGTTGCCATGTTTATCTGGAGATGAAAGACCGGCCGTCTCGTAAGTTTGTAAGAGTTGTACCAGGGAAGTAGGTCGTGCAGACGTTCGGAGGTAGAACTACGCTGACAGTAACTAGTGCACCGTTGTGATCCTTAACCTAGTTCATCCAGTTGAACTTGTGGAAGTTACACACATGTAAACATGGCATAACTATCATTTATGTATTGAAGGCTCAAAATTTTACTCCGTGCTCAAACTATTTCTGCGCTACGCTAGAGAATTTCACTGAAATTGAAAATAGAACAGAAATAATCTGTACCCAAATAAAATAGGACGTGATTTTTTTTTTTTGGTTTACAACTCTTTTATTTTTGTTTCTACGACTAAAAGTTATTATTAAACCAAAACTGTAGATAATTTAATTTGCAACAAAAAACGACTCTACTCTGTGCGACCAGTCAACTTAGTAAATGACAAACACGGCAAGATTTTTTGTGACAATTACTCGTCACACACAAAGATAGTTAAAGATAAAAGGAAATAGTACGAAGACACTATTTTCTCAAGGTTTTGAAGATCGATTCCAGGAACGCGGCGAGCTCATTATTACTTTCATCAACATAGATTAATGTCTCCCTCTTAACGGTAATGAGGCACAGCCTGCGCCATTTGCCTCCCAGTTTCCTCAGTTTCAATCGCTAGATACCTGTAGAAACTTACCTAGAAGTACGTAAGAACAACAAACGTGTTTATATGCGTATTCATAGGCTGGTAATACAACGCTGCCATGGAAACAAGCTCTTCAGGTTCTCAGCCGTTAATTGTAACTAACTAAGATATTATTCTAATGCTTTTAATATATCTAAATATAGGCGTGCACATACGGTCGCCATGATGAAAAGCATATGTGATTGACGGCCGTACCGACCCGGTTCAATTGGAGTTACGTACGTCAGCAGCACGTTTCACCTCTGCACCTTTTGCTAGTTTTAATATTCAAAGCTTTCCTTCGAAAGCAGCTTCAAAGTTTTCTTAGACAGAGACTTTAATAACTTATAATTTAATAAGGTACAGATTCCACCATATTTAATAGAAAATTAACGTAAAACATCAGTTCAATATCAATATTTAAAGAGTCACTTTGTGTTTTGTTAATGGAATTTGTAATAATAAAACTTTATTAATATAATAAAACCAGACTGAGATCAAGGCCGGAGTCATCCCCCTCCTCCAATATAGGCCATACATTCAATACTCGAGTTTTAGACGATCCATTCTATCTTCTAATTATGAACTAAGATATCTAACTTATTAATGTGGTTAACGAAGAAACCACTTTTGAGTAAACAAGCGTAAATAATTTTGTTTCTGTTTTCAATGTTAAAACGAAGACATAACAATTTCCACTCTTCTTTCCCAGCCCCTGAAATTAGGGTCGTAAGACTTAATGTAAATTAGTTCCTTTTACATGATTGACCTACAAAAAGAAAACACGTAAACTCTTTTTAATTTCATCTCTACTAAAAGTGTCTTGAATTAATTTGAAATTATAATCCTTCTATAATACCCCTTTTTATTATTTGTAAATAGATATGGGGTTATTACTCAGTATAATCCGTAAGTGCGGTGAAATAGCCGGCTCTTGGCCGCGAGCCTATTTGGTTAACTAATTTGCGGTATTATAAATTGCAAATTGTAAGTAAACTAAACCTTGGAAAAGCGGCGTAATGTAAACTTTAATGTTTCGAAAATTAGGAAAATGGTGAACTTTCAGTCTTTAACCTGCGCTACGCACGGTATGTTCTGAAATCTTTTTCCTTTGTCGTTCACGCAGGAAAAGTAGGGGCATGTGATGTTATATACTAGCTAAGTATGTGCCTATGTGGGTCTATGTACGCCTTGCTTGTATTACGAGCACGTCGAATGAGATGGTACTTGAAAAAATCTGCTTTGCTTTGACTTAGACGTCGATAAAAGAAGAAAATATTTTCCAGTATAAGAATGGAGAAGATTAATGACGTTCCGTTTTACCGGTCGCCGCCCTCCTGCTCTGTGATCATTATAGACATTATTATTATTTGCTTTATAGTTGGCATACAAGCTTATGATAGTTATGATCTATTTCGTAGATATTATTCCCTTCAGACCCTTTGTTTGTAGATTGAGTTATTGTTTTGGCTGTAGGCATTTACTCGTAGCAAGCATGTTCACTAACGATGTAGTGATGTATATAAATGTACCTATGCAAGAAAGATCATAAAATATTCAGGTCGTTCCAGTAAGAAGTGATTAAACCACCACATTTTCATGTTCACTGAGGTATGCTCTGTCGACCTTAATAAGTCTAGACTTTAAAGTAACTGGCAAGGTAATAGAGCGACGTTGCAAACATTTTTCAGACAAAAGTGCCGATGCGTGCATGACGTAATATCCCCACATTAAGGGTGCTCGTGGCCTATCGCGCCACTTTCTTCCGTCATATTAAATTATCGCCAAATGTTGCGTCCCTGATTTATTCCCAGTATGTAGAGGTACCGAGCCGTCTCAATATCGTCGTTCAAACTACCGATCGTTTAAAGTTGGGGCTTACGGCCCCTCCACTAATATGGCCGGTATTAGCATACGAGTCGTCGAGCTCAATAATGTTTTGTTGATCCATCTGAGAGATAGGTCCACAAATAAACATCTTCGGTTTCTGCAGTGTGTACTCATATCCATTTTATGCATACTACTTTTGTGCACCGAGATGGATACACCACACTGAGGACGTGATACAATACTCTCGTTTTGATCGTTTATGTAGCGTAGTGCGGTTAATATAATTTGTCGGTGCTTTTACTTAGATAAAATTAATGAGAGAGTATTCGACTCTAGCACTGTTTGATCTTGTCTAATGTGTGTGGTTTTGTTTGAGTGTATGTAACACACTTAAGCTTAAGAAATCCACTCAGTGTCGTGTAAACCCTCCTAGTTTATTTGTTATTTGGTACAGAAGCAAACGTATTTAAGCTTATAAAGATATTATTAAACTAATTCCTGAAACAACGAGTTAGTGGTTGTTTTGTAAGTCTAGCAGAAAATAGCTTTTAATTTTCTTAATTATGTTTTAGTGTTGTTGTTTCCGAATATTAAAGCAGCAATGTAACGTTATGAATGCTTTGAAAACAGGCCAGGGTTACTTTACAATATACTTTCATTTTTCTCAACTTTAAGCATGCATAAATGGGTAGGAAATAACGGTTTTTGAACTACGTAATTCTACTACACGTAGAAATTATTATTGTACAACCTAATAAAACTTAGTAAGTACCTAATACAGTTGTGGAACTGCATACATGTTTAGTTTGAAGCAAACCTATGCATTTATTAGAGTTGCGCAACTACTCGTAGCTGTCGATAGTGTCGATATAATTCGGTGTTCCTTATCAGACTATGTCGCTCTTTTAGTTCGAAAGCAGTCATTTCGTACTAGAAGGGAAAATCGATCTCTTGGTTCCCAACTAGGTGAGTGCATATAGATACTCTTTTGTAACTTTTCCATACATGGTACTCAAAGTAATTTAATTACTGGTATTTTAAGGCGGACTTCTAGTAATTTTTAAGATTTTCAAACGTCTGAAAGTCTCATTAACAATGATATTTTTAATAAATAAAAATCATAATATTAAAGTTGAACATATCCTCGAGTGAATGGTAAAGATAGAAACACGAATTGGAATAATTGGCTCGATACCAAAAAAATTCAAAGTTCGGTCTATGCTTTTTATTTTTTGGACTTCATGGCATAACTACTATGAGTTATTGAAAGGGTGTTGTTTTAAATTGTAGAAAATACTAGTATCTAAATTCTGTAAAGACAGTTTTTCAATTAATAACAATTTTAATTCATAAAAAGACGTCAATATGTTTGGGCACATACGCCGTTTTATTCTGAGCACACATTCACTATCGTCCTCTCATCTTTTGCCTTTTACAAGTAGTGTCATCACTTTCGTTCCTTGACGAATCAGTCAGCCACAGAGTACTTTTACTATCAGCCAGCGTGGCTCTTACAGGCTAGATCTGTGACACTTTTTTTCAGATCGCGGCTGTCAGATTTTCGTAATAATAAAATTGGTAATGGATAAAAAGATCGAGAAAATACAAACGAATGATACGTAGGCTTATAGATTATTCAAAACTATGTTTCGATGTGTTCAATGGGACGTGATTGTAAACGGACATGACTGTAAATAAGTCACGTAAACTTTCTTTTTTCAATATTAAATTATTTTCATTAATAAATCAAGAATAAAATAAACCAAACTTACTGAAAATCATCGCAGGAAATTCCTGACGACCCTTACAGAGCAAACAAGGGAAATGTTAGAATACGTATGATTCTATACATTACGAATTGTTCCTATCAATATAATAAATTACTCATAGTGATATTATATCAATGCTATCGTGATATCGTACTATTGTTGTCGGATGCTTCCTCAGTGTCCATCCCCCTCCCATCTAATATTTATGCATCTAAATACAATTTCACATGAACTAATGATAAATGCACTGATTTGCAGTCAACAATTTGAGATAGTATGTAACTGAAAACAACTTCTAATCGTATCAAACTGCGATATAGGATAAGAAGCACTTCACTTTTATTATTATTTATTTAGTTTCGTCACAGATTTTAACAATTTCGAAGAAACAGGAATAAAATAAATTAAATGAAAACTGCTGTTGTCATTTTGAATACTTCAAAATTACTTGTCAACTACAAATAAGGCATAGCACCCACCACCCTGATGAAAAATCGGTGGTCATTGCTGTCTCACCGCGTGTTCGGTACAAGTTCCTTCTCGCTCTATTAATTGCTTTGGAGTATAAAAGATCAGTACTGGGCTCATGCTTTTGGAGTTGATAGATAATATCTCTAAAGGTTTCATTTATCAGAAAAGTGATATTAAAACCTTGTCCCAAAAAATACTGTGGATAAGATATTATAGAATGAAGATTTATTTATAAAGAGGTTCTGGCATTAAACTGTTCTACTATACCTGTACCTCATATGAGTAAAAAACTACTAAATCCACGCCGCTGCTCGACTAATGTTCATTTTACGCGGCGCTTGTGTCTGTCATTACATCGAAATGCATCAAAAATTAATACAAACACCAGATGGTGGAGGACAGGGCGTCAAGCATCCTTAGCTTTTCACTCTCGAACATATAAAGATATCACGCAACCAGCTTTGTGAACGCACGATAGTAAAAGGAGCGTGTGTTTGGGGCTTTTTTTAGCGTGGTAAAATAATCGAATGAGTCCTCCTACCCAGAGCAGGGCGGGAGGGACTGTCAGACTCGGAATACTTACTAAAATCTACGATTTATTTCAATACCCCTTTACGTTCTGGGGTCACGGTATTGTATTCGTTTGTCCGCGACCCAGGTAGGCCCTCTAAGGGGGAGCCCCGTTATTGTGCTGTCACTTTTTCCGGCGCGCGTGGAACACAACGCACACGCCCATGCCCATGCGCGCGTGTGTTTGGGGCTTAACGATAATTGGGTGTTGTCACTTTCGTAAGGTATGCCAATTATCATTAATTTTCTACCAAAATAGTAGTTTTGTTCGTAATCTCGAGACATCAAAATTTTATAAAATAAATTTAAGACTGTGAATGATAAAAATATTCACAAAATATTAATCCACATCAATAAAGATTTCTATCATTTTGTTTTGGTAAATGTTTCGACATCCTTATATTAAAATATTTCTACTAGAGTAATACATGTATTTTGCGTAAAGGGAACACTGTAAAAAATGTTTGAAGTTGAAGAAATGAAATACATAAAACTTTGGGTTGCAATCATTTCGCGATAGTGGCGCCTGCTGGTGGCGGTGTGTGGCAACTTTCTCGACGCATGAAACAACGTCTCCTTAAGCATAACGTC
>JAQSVV010000635.1:0-123417 GCA_036375495.1 Agrotis segetum
AAGAAACTACTCATAAAATAATCACAGTGGTCTATTGTAAGTGTTTGTTGAAAAATAATTTAATCAGTGCAGACCACTCAGTTGGCGCAGTAGCTGAGCAATAAGACTGCTGCATTGCGTATCGCGGGTTTGATTTCCGCCCAGAACAAATATTTATAAACGCACCCTCGGAAAGACATTCCTAGTGTGTACAATATTTTTTATTTAATAAATAAAACGTTCCCTACGTTTTATTTTTTAAATAAAAAGTATTGTATTCCTCATTTTAGTGAATAAAGATATCACGGGGTGGAGCTGCATTCTTGCTCTATTTTCGCTAGTAAGAAGTCTGTCTTATCAAAGGAACTAAGGAACAGGAAAGTGAGAATTCGGAGAACTAGTGCATTTCTGGAAACTATTGCATTCTTGGAAGTTGTTCTTGCAACCTGGTTTGTTCACGAACGGGTTGTGCTTTTGGTACAGACATTATTTCATGCGCTGGGGAAAAATATCGTCAATTGTATGTTAATAATAGCAGTTACACAATTACAAAATATCACGGGTTGCCCCCTAAATTGTATTAAAGGTACCTTGAACCTTCAATATCATTACTATAAAAATATCAAAGTATTTTTGTTGTAACTCATACATACTATATTACAGAGATAGAGGTAACATTGAACATCGGACTAAAAAAAAATCCCACACGATGAAGAATTGCTGTAACTCATGAAAATATAATTTACATGTTCAGAATTTATGGCCTCTCAGAATCGGTAAAGGTAAATAAATCTGTAATAAGACTTTCATACCAAAGCAAAATATATAACATTGATGAGATTATGTTCGCATTTCAAAGTAAGAGATATATAGAAATGTCTACAAACTTTTCGAAACGTGCAAACGTGAATTATTTCACTAGATATTTATTACCTAATTTCTTTGCAAAGTATTCCATTTGAGAGGTATTTCAATTAAGTGATAAATTGATTTGAAACTTACGAGTATTGTGTTTCATTACCGAAAATAACTGCCATAACTCATTTTGACGTTTTCTAAAACTTGGACTTCTTAGTAGTTGTAGCTATTTATAATTTTCAGATCAAATTTCATTCTTGACCTTGACTCAGGTTACGGTTAAGGTCAGAAAGAAATAGGCAAGTACGTACCTTTTTAACATTTTTATTAAAATTCTTGACTTAAAAGTATCATAATTCTAATATGCAGCATATGATTCTATCTTTTCCAATATTTTTATGCATATTTCTAATAAAACTTGCCTGATAAAATGACTCGAAGTAAATCAAAGTAAGTAGGGAGTTTTGATATACTCGAGCATAAAAGTAAAGGGAAATTGCAATAAAATGGTAGTAAGGGAAGCAATATTTTATCACATAGGCTGCCTAGAACTAAAAAGTACAAACGTATAACGAAAGTTATGTGTAGCTTATAATAATTCATCATTATTTCCTTCAAGATAATGAGTTATACAATTACCTACGTATAATTTTCCATCTTTATAAAGTCTAATTAATTCTATTCAGTTTCACTGATTCATTAAAATAAGTTCCTTCAAACTCAATGAAAGGAAATAAAGGGATTAAACTATTTTTAGATCATTTTGTCTGCTTCAGCAGTTCCATCTCTCGATAAGGTAAAGAAATGAATGCAAAGGATTATTGTACGGGAACACGAGTATTTCATTTAAGTTTGGCTGTGCTCAGGACCACTGACACAATTAAGTACTTAGCGACGATGCGGGGAATGTCTGGCAAACGAGGTCCGCAGAGGGCCTGTGCCTGCACGCGACTAAGTGCTCCCACTATACTATACACAAAACGTTCACAATAATTGTGCGGCGGACGCGGTGCACACGCAAACAAACACTTCTATTAACAAGTAGCCCTCGCCCCACAATGTCACCCCCCTTCACTTTTTAGTTTTAATTAAAGGCATAAGCAGACGAAAGCTTTTTGCTCATTAATCAAAAAGTTTTCACCTCCAACATTCAAGGAGGGGGCACGAGGAGTACTTTGGAATTTCACAATTCGTAACCCTTAGCCGGTGTCACCCGGTCGTTGCCGTTCACTGTGTTTAGCGAAACGAGCCGTATCCCGTTATCGGTATTTTGATAATCTGGAAGATGTCGTATAGTTAAGATCCTATTCCTGACAGTACATTGTTCTAAGTTCTGGCATACAGAAAACGCATAGTTCAAGCTGATCACATTTATTAACATACGATACATGTTGCCCGACAGACAATATCGAAACACGGACTCCATAAGTCGTCTAGAATAAGTTTCGATGCCAAAGTCCTGGCAGTGTTTCACCGCGACCGATACGAGCCAATCCAATTTTCTATCCCCAACCGAAAATCCCGAGCGCGTTGCACAAGGACCATTTTGCTCGTCGGCGCCCGACTGACACAGGCAACACAGCCGACATGCATTGTACCCTCCATTCCCGTCTGACATTATACTGACAACACTACCGCCGCGTACCGCTATAGACTTGTTGCTCTGTTATTTGACTTATTCGCGCACGTCCAATACATGCCATGTTTAGGTAACACACTTAGTGGCTTATGACGTAATTCTCGCCTCTAATACTGAAAAAAAAATCTAGATGCGTCACATGCGTCAAGACTCTATATTTTTGTACCTCAGTAGTTTTATACGTAAAATTGTTAGCCAGTGATAGTAAGGGCTCATTATGATGAATTTATACGTAAACTTATCGTGTCTTTATTCAACAAACGGATATCTTAAGAAGGGTACAAATCTTATTACCATGTCACACGTTAAAAATCCTTTCCCGTTAGTCCGGTCGCCGGTCGCCGGCCGCCGCCGCCGTTCGAAGGCGGGATGTATCGGCGAGACGGTTCCATAGATCACGTTTTATGTGTGACAAATAGTCTCGAGTTAGGCGAAATTGCTTTCCGATCCACTCTGACAAATAATGTCAGCCCACTGACGCGTGACCTTAGTCGTTCTCGTGACGATCACAATTTGCCTATACTATGAATCCGGATTCGAGAAGGGATCGCATTTGTGTATGCGAATAACGGATGTGTCCGGCCCTTTATTTGCTGTAGGACCTCAACTACTTATAAAAAGAACTCGGAAATATTTTTTTCCCCGAAAGCGTTGAAGTTTTCCAACTTGTAAATAGCAAAAAGTTTCTTTTATAGACTTTACTTTTTCCTTGATATTGTTATGACACAACTTAAATTAAAACATCGATGTATTTTGACACTTTGTTTACTTTTACCGTCCTGAAAATTGAGTTTTCCAACGCTGTCGTTGTTCGCTAGTATCGCAGGTACTTGGTGGTGACTTTGCCACGTGGCTTATATTTGGAATTCATTTTGTTCAGATATTTTGAGTGTGCAATAGCAAACAATGTTGTGGAAAATTCTGTCTGTGTTCACCTTTAAATTAGATTGTCGGTAGCGATCTTGCTATACAATAATACAATGCGGTCGCTAGGCCGCTCACTGAATTACAGTGGGTGCGTTGTCGCTGTCCTATTGTACCGCGGCCGAGCCCGGGATAATATACGAATCTTTTATTCAAGTGCCCTGGCCCCCGAACGCAACAAGAAAATAACACAAAGATGAAGTCAACATTCATTGTGCTGCTCTCAATAGGATTTTGACGGATTTGAAGGGGTCCACAAACATTTAACGACTACAATACTTTCCTTATTGCTCTTTCTATTAAGAATTTTAAACAATGATTCAGTTTGCTACTTTCCTGAACATTTACTTATTTGCTGTCATAGTGTTTCTCGTTTCTATGATAACGCCTGTCCTTTATAGGATAAATTCAGGATTCGATTTGTTTTCTAAGTTTAATCAATACGGCAGGTCTGCGCGGGTAGTCCGGTAGCTACAGCACGTCGTAGTAATGTTCACTAACAGCAATATAGCTGATAATAGATTTCGGTCAATTGTTTTTGTTGTCCTGATCAACATTTATTGCCTTATTCGTATTCGGGACCAAATCTAAAAAGGTTCGGAAACGTACAATAAAATTTTATTTCGTTTTAAGATGAACGAGCTGATATACAGATTTCTGAGCTTGTTACCATGAACGATATTAAACATTTTGCGGTCCAATACAATGTCAACAATTCATGGCCGTATTTCGAGGTTACTGGTGTAACTAGTAATCTTAGTTTCATTACGATAGTTACGATGGCTGTGGCGGGATGTTACAGTTGCTCTCCTATTGGTAGTAGTAACTCCAAGTTTATAGCGTTTCATAAACATGAACCGCCTTCGCCTTTTGACGGGGTTATGACCACCGGAGACAGGGGCTTGAGCCTTTGCCACGTAATTTACATTTAAATAGAGACTAAGCCACCAAAGCTTCACGTTTCATTATTTTTTATAATGAAACAAGAATTACGTCATTAATATTACTTTTCGCCTAATATATAAAAATATCATTTAGTATAGATAACTGTATTTGCACAGCCTTGGAAATGTTACGACGACTATAAAGACTTGGGCCTTTCATGCTTTTTGCAATAACTGTATGTTTTATGTAATTCTTTTAGGTAAACGCTGGAATTACTGATCTTGCGTAAAAAATACACGTGTACAGGTTTTATCTTTCAGCTTTGTACGCTTGCTCGTATATAAAGTAGTAATAGTAAAATGTAGGCAACAATATTATGGTTGTCCTTTTTCTTGTGCTGCTCCCGTCGGAAGTGGGTTCAGTACCGACGACTTAAAAGGTCGGCGATAAAACGAACAAGTGTCATTGCGTTCGTCGAGAACCTCCTGAATCCAGACGTAAGCAAATGTGGATAGCTGAAGTTTAATGAGCCGTGTGCTTACTCCGCATCTAACTTCGTACAAACTCCTATTTAGCTATCGATTTTTCCTTCACTTTAGAATTAAATAAGTGAAACACCATTTAAACTTGGTAAGTGCTCAATCTTTATACGAGATATTATTATATTCAGTCTTATGTGGTGCTCTGGTTAAATTCCCTCGCGCGGCGTCCGCAGAACAATTACAAATGCAACTGTGTGTTTTAATTATCTGTTTGAGAGAGAAGGTCGGTCTCCTTTAGTGGCAAGGGATAAGAGGATTCCTTTATCTTTCAGAGCCGGCACTGTAGTTACTGTACCACTCAAAAGTACTAGTACTCTCTCTCTCTAGTAGACAACGGACAGAAAATGTTTAAATTGATTTTCAATTCTGTTTGCAAACTTTTTACTGGGAAAGAAAGTCTATACTTTCTTTTAGTTAGGTATACATTAATAATAAAATCGAACTTCTACTTTGAAAGTCCTCTACAGGTATCTGAAAGGTCACCCGTTCCACAGACCACAACGGTATTTGCACCTTTTTAAATAACTTTTTGAACATAGCTTTGCGGGAAAACTTTTGTGGGATTTTATTTCGCATTTGGCACGCTTCTGGTGCTAATTTCAGACCTATATTAGAACTGAATACGTGCCCGCATAGCTGGTTTATTTCTACATAATATAGTCGGTTGGAGATTCACTAAGTTCATCTAAGAAAATACATACATACATATATGAATACTGGGAAGGGTTTCTCGCATCCTCGAAGGTAATTTGTATGTAGTGAGTGAGATCACATTTTCCAGTACCTAGATACGTATTATAGCGTTATTTCCGCAAGTGTTGGTAACTTCGCTATTCGCGTGGTTACCATTAATCATACATCGGCTCTATCTATCAGTGACGTGCTGTGTGTCTAACGCGCACGCCTACTGAGTACGCAATCAGCCCGCATACACATTTAGCAAACTCATGTATGTATCCATAATTTGCATTCAGTGTATTGAATTATTCACTTATGATATGGTACTACAAAATCACGTGATTATTGATAATGCCATGTAGACAAACGCATGTGCTTTTAGTGTCGGGCGTAATTTCAGAATAATATGTATAATGTTTCATTGAATTCAGCGTTCATTGCAACGTTTTTCCACGTTTATAGTTCATGTTACAAACATTTAACATTTTAGCATACAGTATCATAGTGCCATGCCACAGAGCATGCTCATTGCATTGTTCCCTCTGAATCCTTATTATCAGCAAGAGCAGGCAAAGATCACAACCGAGCACACACAGGGACCGGATACTGGCTTATCTCCTTGGCGCCGCAAAGACACCTTTTCAACTTCTCGCACTATTAATTATCGTTCTACCGTGAAGAGTAAACTCAAATAAATTTGGTCGTTAACTAGAATAAACATAGAGTGGTGAGCGGAGAAAGTGCCGCGCCTGCTGCCACGTCTTGCGAAGTTAAATGTATGGCCGGAGATATTAGATTGATACCGCCTAGTCAGCCGACCCACGTCCGTGTACACTACCTACATGCGCCGCATAGGCACAACATCCCCCTTAACTACCTTCACGGAATATATTGTTACCAGCATAGCTTTAATATCTATGTCAGTTTGTACTCGAACGTCCACATGTCCGCTTCTTACATTAAAAACTGACACATGTCTATTACTAGTTACTTGCACTGATATACTAGCTCTGTAACTGTCACTGTGCGGACTGACCAGTCGCTGTCTGAATACTAGGAACTACAAACAAACAAGTATTTTTGTTTTTTAATTCAGGTCACAGAGTTTGTAGGGTAATCCTCAGTTCGGTTCGACTACTGTTATTTCTAAAACTAAGGGTACAAACGACTGTTACAAAGTGTGCTTACTAGATGATACTATCACTCACAAGCACACAGAATGTTTATCATTTACGCTTACTTCACCCTTTTATGAGAGCTAAAATATACTTCCTCTAGTTGATGGTGCCAATGATGTTTTTACTCATATCTTGACTAGAGAGAATTCTGCGCAACGAGCACTTACCTAACAAGCAATAGGTAATAAGTTAACATGGTTCTCGTTTCCAAAGACGCAGAAATTAATTATAACAGTTCTGATTCATTTAATTAATTACTTCCATGTCGTGTTTCAAGAACTTTTTTAAAACCTTAAAGTTTCGGGATAAGATATTATTCTTGGGAACAGAGTCCAAGAATAATTTACACTAAGAGCTTTAAAAAATACAAAAGATTGTTGTATTTCTTAAAATGTAAAGTACCATTAACTTAATCTTTGGTACCACTGAGGGCTTGGTTTTTTCCTTTTAACGGGTTACAAAGAGTAAGGTATTTGAAAAGTTAATTTTAAAACTTAATTTAATGCCGCTGGATCCCATTAGGCGGTCTGTTTGCCGAGTATTGTGGCGTCGCGCGGCGGCTTCGGGACGACTCGGGCGCTCTCGCCGGCTACCCGCCAACCAGCTCTTGCCTCCGCGACCAAGCTTATTATCCAGTAATGAAATTACTATTCATAGCACGTCTCAACAATTATCTCGTACTTGTCAACGTCATCAATATTTCATAAAGGCCGCGGACTTATCCCATTGTTAGTGTTGTGAGCTATGCTATCAAAATGTTGTTATCGCGTTACACAATGACATATTGTAATAACATTTCCGTCCGTGTGTGGTTATTATGCTGGTAAACGAGCATCTAAATTAAACTAGGATTCACAGTGAAGTGTAGGCACATTGTGTGCGGATTTTAGTTTATGATTGATTATACAGGCGCAATAGCATTCATAATAACGTTCATTGTAACTAATCTTGTTATTTCGTTAAATGCGAAAACGAACATATATATTTTACCCTGATATGTTTATTTTTATTATTGAACCAAAACAGAATCAATCAAATGTGAAACCTTACCTCTAAGTATGTATTTATTTAATAGAAAGATATAAATCCTATCATTCGTATCACGTTCTACGACCGACAAGCCTACTTTATGCGGTGTACAAGGAAAGTACCTAAGTTATAAGAGGTTATCGAAAAGTCCCTCCCGCCCTGCCCGGGGTTGGAACTCATTTGATGATTTTACCAACTGATGGAAACACAGTACGACCGACAAGCCTATACGGTAGCTAAGTTATAAGAGGTTACATAATAATCTGTGCTAGTTGTATTGTTTCCACATTTATAATAAAAACCTCAACCGCTACGCCGTAGCAGCGTAGCGCCGTAACCAAAAACGTAAAACGTAATCCTATCCTATTACTATTTCATGTTTGTTACTCTTTTTTATGGTTGGATACAAAATAACCTGGATACATATTTGGCAACAGCTATTATACATATTTAGTATTATTAAATATAATCGAACAATACTTGATATATGTAGGTGCAAAATGCTTATTTAATAATTAAATACAAAATAACAATTCATTAGTGGTATGGAAACGTTTGCAACATTTTGCTAACAACGATTGTCCATAAGCTCTAATTTCAATTAAATGTTACCTTGTACAAATATTTATATTACTATGATATATTGAACATTCCCAAAAGAAATAAAATAAAACGATTTTCCTATTATTCACGTTATTGTTTGAAATTAAAAACGTGTATTCTGTTTTACGTCAAACCATTCCGTTAGTAGAGGAATTGTTCGAAGTCTTATTTCACTTGCATTTCGTAGAACACTAGAATAATATAAAATGGAACTGTGACAGAAACCTTGAAATTACTTTTATTAATTTCGAGGAAGATTTTTCAGCCACTCTTTAATGCGGCGCAACGTTCCAAAAGCATTTCTGAAATAGTGCAAAGATAATGGGGCGAGTAAATTAACGACGTATGCTTAATGGGGGAATCTTGGTTTGCGTATCTAGGTTGAATCTGCAGCCTAAATGTATGGCTATAGTCGGCACGTAGCGCAAATTCAGTTCAGCTCCGACATCACCCCCGCACAGCGTCCAAACTACTTTGAGGTCATACACACAAAATAGTTATCAGCCCCGACCGGCCAAAGCGGTATTCGGTGCCATAGAAATTTATATACTAGTATAATAGCGGCAGTCCCGGGTGAGAGAATCTATTCCGATGTCCGCACGCTGGCCGATCGTATCTTTGTGTTCAATCGCGATCGAGTCAATGGCCGGTTCAGCGAAGTGTCGCTTAACAATTAAGTCGCATCTCTAATAAAGACAAGCAGAACACTTTATGTCGGATTAATGCGAAGGTATTAGTGTGAAAATTCCACACAAATGAACTCAACATCTATATCATGTTGGCCTGTCGAATTCGATTCGGACACATAATTATAGAGAAAATGATGAGCACCGACATTTTTGAGCACTTACCCAAATGTATCCTATGCACTGTTTATACGTAATCCTGGATATTGCCCAGTACGCCTGCAAGTCAACGTGAGCCATTATGTAAGCCAAGTATCGGTAGTCGGTCGCCGGCCAAGGTCCTCGTATTATTAACCTGCTTCACTACTTTCCCACTTGGCTTGGCTTTCCGCCCCACACCGCAAGCCTTGCGTGATGCCTCTTTGTTTTCTCAAGAATAATCACAGCAACCCAGGGGACGAAGAAATGAGTCACTGCTAAATTAGCTGCTAAGTTTTTTACTCATTCAATATACAAAGCCGTCCTGAGTAAATATTCTTTAAGATTTTCATTACATAGGATATTTCGTGGCTCGCACAAATTCTCGATATTATGAAGGTAAAAGCCGAAACACATTTGTGCGGTTAAGTTGTACACATAATATTAGATTGTGCGGCCACAGTTTTGGCCTGAGTTAATATAATCGTAGAGTGCGAAAGTGAAGCAATTGTGCGAGTTGCGTCATTAGTCAAGAACTCACTAGGATCGTTCAATGTTATGTGAAAGTAAGAAGAGAGTAGATTGTAACTCGTGACGTCGCCACACAATAGCGCCAGCTTGAGTCAATATAAAAGCGTCTTTATTTGCACAACACAGAAAAAGGCTTGTACAAATATGGGAAAATTTTCAGCAAATATATTTACTATCACAAGTTAAGGCACACTAAAGAAAATATAAACGAGTTGCTAAAAGGCTATTGTTGCCACGGCTTATTTGATATTGTGAAACATGACTTATTTCGTATTTTCGTTCTCAGAATTTTCCTTTTTGATATGAACTAAATGGGAACGAAATAATTACCTGTTAGTAGCTAGTTTTGTACTGTACGATACATAGCCTACTTTTGTATTTATTTACTTGTTCGACAATTGTAGATTAAACTGATTCGCAGTTAATTTCTATGGATTCTCAGATAGAGATATAGAGATTCTCTGAAGCTAGGTTAAACACAAACTAGCACTGTCAAGCACTGGTCCTTCATTATATCAAAGCTAACTAGATTTTCTTGAAACCGTATCGTTTACAATCAGTCGTTAAAGTTCATCTTAAATCCACTGATCATCTTGTAAATATTGTCATTGATTCATCGTTCCTGATCCGTATGATCCGCCTTAATTTTTTGCGATCATATCATTAAGTGAATCTACGGCAATCAATCACCGCGCTCACACTGTCACTTCTGGCGAAAATTATGTAACGAATACTTATGGTAAAAAGAAGTATCTTATATGATCTCGTATTTATTGAAGCGACATAACGCGGGACCCTCGTGAGCATTATGGTACCCATGAATTAGTAACATCCATTTTGTCCCACTAAACACTCGAAGAGAGTTTCCTATCAGAAAAACACCTGCCACCAACAAAAATAGGAACATGAAAGGTATTAATATTTTGCTGTCTTCATTTTACGCTAGAATCAAAACCGAGATGCTTATTTACGATTTCATTGACACGACAAGCTTTGATCATTGCTGTATTACAAAAATGTTCCTTCACACCAAGGTGAATTGGCAGTCGAGTAAGGTGAAACTTAGAAAAAGATATGTAGTATGAGAGTTGTAAAAGTGCTTAAATTTATTTGTTATCCTATGCGTGTTCAGCTCGGAACAGTCTCATTTAAAACTGACTTTGGAAACTTTTCGATTTACTCTGTGATAGTTTATCGCTGTGTTGTTGCGGTAGTGTTCCAACGATTTAGCTTGTATTTAATACTGGTTTATGGAGTATTTATAGATTATTCTTCAAAGTATAATTATTGCACTGCAGCATTTTGTTTTAACAAGCTACTTGCAGTTAATCTTGCTTCCCGAGGTTAATGTTCTTGGCAACGACGACGCTAAGAATTTAGACAATATTTTTTAACTTGTCGCAATTTTCTTACTTTTCCCCAAGTCTCCTCGTACAAGTCTCTTAATAAAATGAATTAGCACATTTCCTTAAAGAGGCTACGTATCTTGAAATCCCCTATATAACTAACTCGTTTACAAGTACCATAAATATACGGAAAGTTTTGTGATTACTTAGGTTTGTAATCTAGGCATGGCTGAATGTTTTGATTATAGCTACGATTTTCAAAATAAAAGTTCCGCAAGCGAGTTTGAGAGCTCCAAGTATTATTATATTAAATTTTAACCACAATAATGAACACGGCCCCACTTTGGGCCTAGCAATGTTATCTTTCTGTTTATACTCTTGAAGTTTGTTGTTTGTAGTCTCTGCTTTCATGAAAATTTGTTGACCTTGTTAATTAATCGTTTTGTATGCAGACGGCGCGAGGCTGCCCTTAAGGCGATTGTTATTTGACGATCCTCACGGGATCCATATCAGTGAGTTTTTCTCCGTATCAGAGTTCAAGCAATTGATCATGTAGTGTTGTATGCACGTGGATGTGTTGTGACTCGCGATATAAACTAGGAAAGGCTATCGTAAGTACGTCCGGCGCGGGCTGCGAGATGTTTGACATGTCTGTTTATACACGTACCGCAGCGAATCACTTCCTGACTAATGGATCGTCGCACTCGGCGGAACCTGGGCGGAACTGGCTCCGTGATTAATGGCAATCTTATCAGATTCCAACACTATACATTTAACGGGCCGATCGCCACGGACTTAATCGCCAGACCTGCCGCCCGAAAGGTGCAAATTAATTACACAGATAGCTTTAACTCTCCGATACATTAATTTGTGCCTAATTGATTATTTGTAGGGATCGCTTTGATTAAAATCTCCTATTTAAAACATAATTAATTTCGTGATCGGAATTTATACGCAAACAGTTCGGAGTCGGGTGTACGCAAATAAAGCTAATATTATTCTACGATGTAGTTTGCATATTCAAGACCACAGAAATAAAATTATATTTGAAGTAGTAAGTACGAGTAATACAGAGTTATGTTCACGTTACTGCAAAAAAGCTAGACAGCGTAATAAAGTTAGGAAGTTTTGTAGATGTTTCTTGGCAACTAGTTATTTTTATAGTTATCGTGTCATCGTTAATGAAGATTTCGTGTCCATTAGTATTATCGGGGGCTGTTTTTATCATTGAAAAATATGTTGGTTGAGGTCGCGTCGACCAGGCGGGGTGCACGCCGGGGCGGGCTCGCGTCAGTTCGCATCGGGCAAGTTGCCGACCGCCCGCCTCGCGCGACGCCGCCGCTACCTCTCGCGCCCACACTTCAATGATAATTAATTCCGTTCACTCGGAGCCGGGAATAAGTTCGCATGTGCTTAGTGATTTAATATTATGAATAATAGTTGTTTACGTGTGCCGCCTACTGTGTTTGTGTGTGATAATAATCAACGTTGACAGTTAAAGTGCGCCATGCGGTGAAGCGCCGTCGGTGCTACATGCACGCGCGGATATGGTGGACCCGCTGAAAATATTTTGGGTTCTCACAAATAGCACTTACTTAGGTATGACAACATTTTTCTTCCAGATATTTTCACGGGGATACTAAATCAGAACGTACCACATCACCTCTTTAGTTAACTGTCAAAATTACTACTTCTATCATATAAAACCAGTGGTGCACGATTTTTCCAATAATCTTATTTATTTTCTCATCCTTAGAGTAGGTGGGTCATTTATGACTTTTTTATGGTCCATTTGGCATTCGGCACGAGACGGCGAGTTTTCGCACGTCTCCTCATGAATGCTACAATTTGAAATTGTACCTGTATACTAGCAGGGAATCCTTCTTATATACGAAGGTAGAGGTTGATAGTATAACATACTATCTACGCTTTCGATAACTGCCTAGTACTTTTCTTTGAGTTCATATTCAATTACATGAACAATATTGAAATATTGTTCCCGACGAGTATAGTCATAATTCTTTACTCCATAATGCAAACCATTACGTCTTTGTTTTATGTTGGTGACATCTAAGATATATTTGGCGGCTGTTATGTGGGAGTGTATTAACTCATGAACATTATTTCTATTTTATGTGTCATCTGATAAAGCTAATTGATACATCACAATTTATTGTCGTGATGCAAAGTTCTTTTGTTCTAAAAGTCAGTGGGTCATTAAGGCCATTGTCGGCATTATACTTTGCATCCAAAACCACGCCTCATTACTGCCAGATTTATTAACGTTAAATTCCGAGGATCTTCCTGTTTGAAAATACTACCTAATAAGGAAAAAATACTTCAGATTTATTATAAAAAATAATTATTGGAATCTGGGATTTTCTTCACGAAAATTCGTATCATAATATTTTCTCTGTATTTTTCATGTCTCCAAAAAAGTCTAGGTAAAAGTAAGAAGTTTTAGTAAAGATAGGTTCAGGTTTGCGAGTAAGGTTGGCGCGACAAGAGCGCTTGGAACAAACAGCTTAATTAAATTTTAAAGTTTCTGTTTGTCGTTCACAGTACCTAAAACATAAAATAATACTATACATTAAACGCGGACTGCATAGCTCCGCGCTCTTGTATTTTTGATTGAGTTCATTTGTAAGTTTGCACAAGTACCTGTAAGTTCAATAACAATATTCCGCTAGTTAGTGACACAGGGTGAGATATTTGAAATTTCATTTAACTTAATATCTGACGACGACTCGGGAGAAGTTCTCACGATATTACTAAAGCTGTGTTACGTACTTGTTGCCATTGAAACTTCGCAACGTAAGTACTGCGCTAAGTATATGAGGAACAAACTCATAACATGTGAGTAAATATAAGAAAAGAGTGAAAGTTCACTGTATACGTTACAACATAACATGTTATTTCTTCCCCTACTCTCTGTCGCAACATCTGTGGGACATGTTATAACTACATATTTAAGTATACAAGGGTATAAGAAGAGGACAATATACAATTATGAAATACGGCGTAAAACAGTATGCTCGACAATTAGAATGATATTTTCCCTTTTCCATGGGATAAATTATTTATTTATTTAGTAATTAGGAAGGCGTGGTCGCTTCGTGTCCTTTGCTTTCATAGATGAAGTTAATCAGCCAATACTTACATTATGTTTTTGTTCGATTCCAGCGTCAGGAATTAATTGGCAGGTTTCATTTATTACGTGCTCTCATTTATTGAGCCAATTCGTTAACTCAATTCAGTAGGTGCCTAATCAACTAATCAAATTAATAACTATTGGCTAACATAATCATACTAAATTGTAATAATTACGCTTGTATATGTACCTCACCACCGTATCTTTCTGCCCTGTAATAAATATATTACAGGGTGGAAACGGGCAACACAAAACAACTACCAAAACAAGGTTTTCGCTTATACGCATGAGTCAATCCGACAGCCAAACTCAAATAGTTTTAATCATATTCATTTGTCTATGTATTTGCTTTAAAATTACGAAGTTTGAAATACATATACATGTGAATAGACGCTTACATTTTGATACGGTTTTCACTAACTTATACAATTACTATTGAGCTTTAACATTCGGTACTATTATTATTAGACCTTTGTGACACCAAGACAAGATCTGGGTGGATAGGTACTTATTGAGTATTGGCTGATGTCGGGCAGCCCAATACAGTTACCGCGGGATTCAACCGAATTTTCGAAGTTAATATGCGTGTATCGCGGTTTGTCTTTGTTGAGTTACCACAACTCATATTCGCTTGTTTCTAGATAGTCAAACTTTCGATCCCTGTTGTCATATTCATATAAGCTACGACTGGGTCAGACATACAACGTCATAAAATACAAGAATAGCTTTGTCCTTAGAATATCAATATTGCCTAGTAACTAGATAACGAAGGTCGGTGCTCGGTGGGCAATCATTCCGTGTGAAATACGGACTTTCAACCGCTCTTCAATGTACGGGGACCCGAACCCATATAATTGGGTAGGTAAATAATATGCTGAAAATGACAGACATCAAATATGGCACTGGAATTAGACGGCCTATTCTACGGTCGACCGACTACTCAACAACTCGACCGCTGAACGGTATGAACTATAAGTCTTGCTGTGGATTTTGGTACACTGTTGTTTCCCTGCTGATAATAAACTTTATTAACGTATTACTAAGGCAAAGGCTGCCAGGGTCAAATGGGATTGTGCGGGTCACGTAAGCCGCATGCATAACAGCTGCTGGGCAAAAATATATGCGCCTAACTGGATTCTCGTAACTCGTAATTCAGGGCCGTTACCACTGGGTTGCCACTGCTTTTTCATATAACCATTCCTTAAATTAACAAACATTAACTCAGGCATACCCATCGCGCAATAATGTGTACCCTTATCAATCACCAAAACCTTAAGGATTAGGTGAACCTAACATAAAAATCCATTAAAATTCGGAAAGCCTTTTTACTTGATATGCGTAGGTACAGGAAAATTTTCATAAAATCTGGCTTCATTTTATAAAAATACTCTAGCAGCTATCTTGAGGGTTCAGTAAAGATACTATCTTTGTGCTCTTATAAAGGAAATTATAGTAAAGATGAACTTTACTCTGAGAAAAATCACGTTCATATTATTATTGCAAATTGAACTTGGACAAAAAAAGTTATTAAGCTCAATTTTCTCTCTATAATTTTTTATACGTTTCGTTTCCTCAATATGGCGGGCGTATACTATGCATGGCGTCTACAATTGCGTTTTTCTCCCAGAATCACAAAAATATGTTCATGTTTACACAAACACACTTTTTTGAATTTCTGCCTGATATTTACTGTCGAACTGTGTTCCACGAATGATATTCAGTTTTAAAATATTAAAAAAACCTTTTATATTTCGTCTTTTACATGTAGCAGCATCTGTAGTTGACGCAAACATCCTGAAAATGACGCGTATTAATTACACATCAAACTGAAACTCCTCGATGGAGTACGCCAATTTGTGCAGCTCGTAACACTAACTACATACTACGAACTCCGCAATTCCTAACAAGATATGAAATTAATATGTGGCTCCTTTAATTTGGATCTCAGAATATCGTAATCATATTGAACATCATGGTTTAAAGCAATTTAGGCCTGCCTGCCTGCACCATAATTCAATAAACGCGTTTAACGCTAAACTTGTTTAAAGTCATCGCGCAATTTGTATCAATTGAGGATGACAAAGACGGAATTGTATTTTAAGCGTTTTAGTCACTGATTATGAAGCAATAGAACTCATTCAGAAGTTAGAAGATTAATTAAGCCTAAAACTAATTACTTTACAGTCCACTGGACTGAAAACCTCTTCTGATGGTATAATTTTATAATATAATACTCTTACCAAACTATTCTTCGACTAAGAAAGCAAAAAAAAAAAACATCTCAAAATATTCTATTACGAGGTACTTATCCATTTTTATTAATGTATGTAATAAATATGTAATATGTGAACAAAGTAGGTAAACAAAGCAATAACACTGCGACAAACAGCTTAGTACAAAAATAGCAACACGTCTCCATGCAAATAGGATTATATTAGAAAAACGGCATTAGTGATGCACCTGCGCTCAGACTGGGCGTCGGCGGTGGCAGGCGTCGGGGAGCCGGCGCCTTCGCAGAGACAATAACTCAATCCGCGGGGACCAAATGTGTGCACGAATGTAATCGACACAAGCCAACACAATGGCCAATCCACGACCATCCGAACCCACTTATACTAATGCGTCCTATTCAAAACCGCTAACGAGAAGGATCCGGACTGCGTGCGAGTTAGTTTATTCTGATTTATCTCCTTCTTTTATTAAAAAAGGTGGCCGAAGTAATAGACATCCAATAAAATATTTAATGAAAATTCCCTTTGAATAATAATATCGCTTCATTTATTGACTTACGGCGTAATATTCATCTTCGGTGTGGATATAGTAGCGTAATGAATTACTGGCGACTTTTATGAAGGATTGATTTTTAAATTTAAATTTTAAATTTTTGGTCTACATTGAGATATTACTTTTTACAAAATCAATTTTTGGGATATTACTTTAGAAGTTTAGGATTACGTCCAATTAGAGGGATGTAGGTAGAGACTCCTTCAGAGAACTACAGCCTATATTGCTCCTGAGCCAAGTAGTGCATTTCGTAGAAGTAGATCTACCTTATAAACTATCTACTATTTAACCGTACAGTGGGTAGTTGCAGCTTAGGGTATCAAACCCGTGGTAAACACAAGTTACAAACATTGGCAGGTTACTCTGACTCGCCACAAGTTCAACGTAACGTAACGTCTTGTTCAAGGCTCAAACAAAGGAACATTGTTTGAGCTACGTTGGTAGCCACATGTTCATTCAGATTAGCCCCATATACAAACAATAAAACTAAGCTATAAAGCGGGGAGAGCTATAAAAAATGCAATATAAAACGGGCAGTACGCGTTTGCACATACGTATTGTTTTTGTGACGAAAAATTCCGGTTCGTTGTGCGTCACTACAAGAATCTATGAAAAATCAATTAACATTCAAACACAAAGCCAGGCATTGTTAACTTGTTTTGTTACGGGGGGCTACTTCGTTTCTTTTAATTGCTGCAAAAATCCAATAGTGGAATACGTTGGTTTACACTTTATTGAAACAATTGTTGAGAACAGAGAAATATGGAGAACACGCGCGTGTTTCTATTAAATTTGGGGAGAGTGATAAAAATATACTTGCAATAACGGAGAGAGGTACGATTATATTATAGCTGCGTAAAACATGCCGATATATCACAAACACATAATCGCAGTATACGAGCAATCCGCACATTTCTTAGGAATGCCGCTGCCGCGCTCTTTGCCAAGCAAACACTCGAAATTAGTTTTCTTTCAATAGTGCCGCGAAAATATGCTTTTGGGATACTAACGGCTTGTTACACCATCCAAATAAGTGAATTTTTTCCAATAACCTGCTCGTCACACCTTGCCGCCTCTGTCCTTTGATGTATTTAAGTAATTGAACATTCTGAACTGAATAAATGTAAATAACAACATAACTCGGCGTAATGGTTACTGACAATGCACGTTTTCGCAATTAATTCCTATAAATGCGCTAATAAACGCAATCTAGTGAATCATCATTATGAAAACGTGTCAAGAGGCTGCCAGTGGCACGCGCCTCATACTCATATGCTAGATTTTTATGCGGTCCAGTCTCCCCTCGCAGCAACATGGAGTACTGTACTTACATGCTGTTGTTTATTTAATTCGCCCACCCGTACACAATGTTGACTATTGCCGCCCACTACATGACTTCCGATCGCCACGTAATTCAATATACTTACGTCACAAATTATATTTGTACTAGACATACGTAATAGTATCGGTTTCCTTGAACTTAGGATGTTTGTCTTAAACTTGAACGTGTTGATGGCTATTTTGCGGCGCGAATTGCTGCAGCTCAGTAAACTTCCCCAAACACAATATCATGCTAGTAGATTGAAATTTTCGCCTAATAACTAATATTTACAGGAAGTTCCTAACATTCGAAAAGTTTCGCAGTTTACCCAAATTTACTTGTGTCTATTAAAACCCCTGTGTATGTTACCGTATATTATTAAAATACACATGTTGTACTTTTTACTGTACTTTGAACTGTACGATATTAATTGTGCCCAGTAATGAGTTCATATTTTACATTTCCCCTATCAAAATATTTGGACAAGCTGCCCGCGTAGTGCTAGAATAGTATGTTTCGTATGTGTACGCAAAAGAAGATTTGTTTATTTAGAAAAAAAGGGTACCCTGATTCTCAAACACGTCAGCAGTAAATCGTAGACACCTCGTCTATAACCATCCAGGTTTGGAACATCTTTTCCTCTCACAAAATAAACAGCCCATGGGACAAGTTAGAGCTTTTTCACACAACTTACGAAACCTCAATTTATTCTGAAGGCTAAGACTAGTTTCGGAACATGTCCACAAAGTAAACGCTTATATATGTTCAAACCGAAAGCCATTTAGTCGGCTTTGTTTATGAAGCTCACTCGGCTTTCTACGTCCAGCACTAAATATTTTGTGAACATATTTGCATAAATAAGTTTAATGTTTTAATTTTGTTATTAACTTAGGCGTCAAATTGTATATTTACCATAGATCTCTGTATCCATTTACTGTGTTAATTCATTGGTTCAGCTTATTCAATTTACATTGATTGACAGCTTTAAATAACAAAGTAAATATTCTCCGTAGCTCTGAATAACAGTTCGGGATGTTAGTGTCAAACACAGATGTATTATCATTACAACGTTTTGCCGAGTGCCCACGGGCGCGGGCTCGCAAAGAAATCCATAACATTTTTCATATCCTTCGCTCCTCATCTGAATATTATTCGATTGCTTTCCGCCTGTGAGGTATAATATTCCTTAAGGAAATTGTTTTTTCTTCTACCCAAAAATATTGAATAGATTTATAGATCGAAATATTCTAAAGACATTGCTATTACAGGACGTTCTGAAATCATTCGCTTCATCGTGGTGGTAACGGGAAGTTTATTCTTAAAGTTTGCCGATTTATTTGAAGTTAGATAGAATATTGCGTAGCCAAAGCAGTTTGGGCTTATCGCATACCTTCGTCGTGAAAATGTGAGAATACGGGACCCTCGTAAATAAGTCTTGTTTCTCCATTTACCTTTGTATCGCCAATCTACAGATAGAGACCCGCGTCACGCTTCTGCCGGGAGTCGTCGAACGATCCTGTGGCATATCGGGAATGACCACGATCATACATATACGACCGCCAGCATTCCTGGGGGAAATCAAAACCCGATTTGTGATATTCATCTGTGTTTTTTGTTGTAAAGATATACCTATACACCTTTTGTACGTTATGATTATATCAATAAAGGAAAATTAAATAACTAGCTCAAACTTTTTATTAGACCTTAAGTAATTAAAGTTCGAAAGGGAATTCATGAGTTCCATTTCGAGTTGTAAACTAATATATCTTGAAGGCTGTCCCAACTCTTAGCTTCTACCCAGTTTGTCTACTTGGGAAGTTCGGTTAACCGGTAGTTTAGCTCAAAGACAATGACAAACTGTCGCGGCACACCTCGTCAATGAATCCAATTAAGGAATTTTACACTCATCCATTAAACTTGGCTGACCCGTTTGGAGAGTTGTAAAGCGTTAAATGTTGCGGTGGGTCGATGAATGGAGACGGCGAGGCGGTGGTCAACCGCCCGATGAAAATCAAAATAAAAGTACATGTGGACGAACTAGCCAAATTTTATAGTTTGCTTGCGTCCAATTACTTTAGCCAAAGATTGATTTATAGCTAGTTGTTTTGCCAATTACGTAAGCGCGAACGTTTCTATATGTATGTTTCCATGGACACAGGTTTATGTCATGTGCAAAATCGCAAACCTATACCGTTCGTAGTTTATTGTTTCCGAGACCATTACGATACACACCGTTTAACGCAAAAAGCGAACCGCTGAAACGATCGAAAGCTTTACTAAAATCCCGTTCCTACTAATAATTGAAACGGAAATCGGAGTAATGAACGCTATGCATGGCTACCAGGTTTTATAAAAGAAAAAAAACCGAATACCTATTTTTATTCCAGAAAAGTTGAGCAGCATTGCATTTTTATTCTAAACTAGTGTTTGCCCGCGGCTTCGCTTGCGTTATTTTAGAATTTGAGAAACAATACGGATCATGTGGCGCCATCTGGAATATGAACGTAATTGTTTTCTCGGAAACAGCTTCTGTTATTCGGGATGTAAGATACCTTATATCCGTGTCTATACTCCTGACAACGTATATGCAAAATTTTGGGACGATCGATTCAGTAGGTGAAAAGGTAAAAAACAAACATAATTGCATTTTTATTATTAGTGTAGATCAATAATGTTATACTTAGGTGCATAGTTTGCATAGGAAATTTGAGCGACATTAATTTCAAAGAACCGTGTTTATTTAAACATTAGACTATCATTTTTGGGTCGATTTACAGTATCGCTGCAAATTGAACGTACATACGATAGCATTGCTCTTCTCCCTTTAGCATACCGCGTGATACCTAAAAAATAACTAATTATCTGACTCGATGAATACAACTTGTCGTCGTTTAAAACAGAATCTATGCACTGGTTTGAGCACCAATTCAAAACATATATAAACACAATTATAGAAACCCTGATTTTTTTCTAATCTTTAAAATTCCACACCTCGAAACAATTACAATTAAAAAAAATATCCAACTTACTACCTACAATTTAAATCGGTGTAGATTTATATCCTAGAGAAGTATTGAAAAAAAATAGTAATTATTTTAAATCGCGAATAATACTGCGCCCAAAGTATGCAACCTTTTTTTTAATTATTTAAAACTCTCAGGACAAATAAAAAAATCTCAAAAAGAGAAAAAAAAAAAACTACGAGATTTGATCCAGAGACCCCTTGCACGAAAGTCAAGCAGGTTACCGACCGGACTGGCTAGTACGTTGACAGTGGTTTTCAAATAGCGGTTCTTGTACAAATGTCAACAATGACTGAAAATCAACATTTATAAAATTGCTAACCCCCCAAGGGGAATAGCGTAATTATACATATCCCATTAATAGAACAGCAGTTTAAGGAATATTTGAGGAAAAATTGACTAAATAATATCCAGTGGTTTAGCTTCCAACTAAAAACAAACATCTAGAAACAACAAAATTCAAAATTGCTTATCTCCCAGGAAAAATAGCGTAATAATACATAGCATATAAACAGAAGCATATTATTAGGAATATTTGAGGAAAATTTGATCGACAACTTTACAGTAGTTTCGGAGATAGATCAAATCAAAAAACCATAAAAAAATTCGAAAAAAAATAAAAGTTGATCTGGCATCAGAATCGATCCCTTATCTCGAAAAAAATACAAAAAGAAAAAAATATTCAATGTACAGGAATGACATCTCTACGATTTTATTATATGTAAAGACTGTGCACGATATTATAGAATAAGCTCTTGGTGAATCCATGTTGAAACATGATAATCAGCTTTCTATATAAATACACAATCTTTATTTATTTACGAGCTTATTCAAAGTGCTAAAATAAATCTCTATAAAAATACAAGACTATTTCTAAAGCTTTTCTGTTTTTGAAGATCCCTAAAATACTCAAAATTTATCGCACAGGCGAATAGATTTTAAAATTTAGCACTGGTTTTCAATCGGTTTCACTGAAAGAGAACAATCCCATTTATCTTCCAAAGTAGTTCAGGCAGATCAGATAAGACGATTGCAGAAGGGACGTTGGAATTTTACGGATTCGATACGCGAAGTCAGAACCCGTTGTTCCAGTCCGTAATCGGACAAGACGAACGGAAGTGGTCCGGACTAGTGCTTGGTAACATCCCAACTAAATGCTCTTAAGTTATTCATTCTCTTATGACAAAGAAAACTCGTCTTTTAAAAGTTGTCAAAGGACTGTTTCTTGTTCGCACATACTTTCTCTATACTGGTCGAAACGCTATTAACCCTTACTTGGTCAGTAAGTGGACCCAACACGCAGCGCTCTCGCCCCTTAGAGCTAAACGCCATAAACGAAATGGGTTTAATAAGGCATTCGTTGTAACAGGTTGCTAGTCCACTGCGCCCAGCGTATTAAACCTTTTCCTTAGACCATTTTCGTAGCAATAGACGCGAGCTTTACGCCCTTGAAGGGATTTGGGAGGTCCTACATGACCGAAAATTGGAGAGTAACCGATACAGATTGTCGTATCTACTTTGTTTTCATAATCCGGCCACTCGACCTTCCGCCAGCCCACCGCCCTGCCGGCGTACAGGCACGTCCCGCCACTCCGTGCACCTCTTGATAAAGAATTTCATTATCAGCACACCGCTGTATGAATGTGTCCTGCAGATAAGCTCTTCGGACAAGGGCGCCCGGTTATTTTTAATGAACAAGCTCGCTTCATAGAATATTTAAATCGTTATCTTAGGACTGGTGAAATAATAAAGTCTCTTAACCTAAATGGACACGCCTACAAACCACCGGTTTAATTACGAAAGTGGGTTTAGTAGATTTTAACCTTTGAAATAAAAACCAAACGATCTTCAATTTAGTAATCTTATCATTTGAATCGTTACTAAAGCCATAAACCCTGTAAAAATATTTAACATATTTGTTCCCGAGTCTACTCCGCTCTGTATGAATTTTGAGATTATGCAAATGTATTTGCAGCTTAGTTTTAGTAAATACAATTTGATGTATATATCCTTTTTGGCCAGTAAAACTTTGAAATTGTAATTGTGTGAAACTCCTAACAACTATTATCCAGTAATATTTAAATAATTCGCGTACAAAGCCACAAGTTGTAAATACCCTTGGTTTTGTTGGTGCTGAAACAATTCCACAAATATCTGTGCCCGGACCAGTTCACATTTGTAATGATTTTGTTAACAACGCAATACGTGTTACTTCGGTGTGGCATTGAGTGGTTATTGCTTATTGCCTACCGTACGAGTATGTTTAGATGGGGAACATTTGACGCTCATTTCAGTGGCCACACAGCTCACTCATCGTGTCGGACCGGGCTCGCGGCTGTTTGTCATTACACGGAATGGAGATGAAACAGCTTCATAAACACTCACTAGTGTACACTACTCAAAAACTTAGCGCTTGTCTCTATGTGCCCTTAGGGCGTGTTGTATGAATACGTCCGCTGATGGCAGCGCACTTACACACTCGTAGGTAACAGGATATAGTTTGTAGGAAGCTCGTTACGCTGTACCGCTGCGTTTGATTGCTGTGCAAGGGGAATACTAATGTTGAAACCTATGCGATTGATCAAACGGATTCAGTGGTTGCCAATTGAGAAACTGAGCTTACTCCCAGTACTCTATTTTATGATTTCTAAAGTTTTATTTGTATTGTGAGCTCCAATCAAGATAATTTTATAAGCTTCGCTTTACTGTTGCCGAGTATAATCGATTCCATAATTTTCATGTTTGTTTGGGAACGAAAGAAAAACATGGGAGTTCCCACGGATGTTGTAAATCAACATGGGGAAGTAGAATAATGTGTTTCTCACAAGAGATCGGTACCGCTCTACATTATTTACGTTGGCAGGCTCTCAGTATCATAACAGTGTTAAGTCAGTAAGATCATATTTGATTTAACATAATGCTCCAACAGGGTAGGCAGCTACAACTTCAATTTTCCTATCAAGTAGCAACCTCAACCGAACACAAACAAGTCAATAAAAGTCAATTTCCAATAAAACGTATACTAAAAAGTAAAAAGTATATATTGATTTTATCGACTTGGGGTTATTTAATTATAACTGGGTGATGCCGGTTTCGTTTTATGCGACCGTTGACAGAAAAGTTCGATAACAAAATTGTCCCGTCAAAGTTTGTGATAGACCGCCCCTAGCGTGTTTGTCAAAAAGTCGCTCTTGGCATCGTTAGACTGCTCTTAGCGTCACTGATTAGTTTTTTTAACAGTATAATTCAAGTCAGGTCTGCAGGAAGGGGAGCGCGGTGCGGTGTTTCATGGTCATCCTCTAAGCGGTAGTAAGGGATTCCGCCTCGTGCACACCGCCGCCGCTTTAACGTAACGACTCTTCGACAAACTTCCCCAACATTCTAATTTAGTATTCAATTCAAAATTCAACGTTATGTTCTTTTAAACGACAGCTCACGGACTTCTCCGATTTATGGTAATAAAAACAGTAGTTTAAAATTACATATAATATTTGGACGCTTTTCTTAGTCGTGGCCGCATATTTTAATTTTGTGGCCAAGTATCTTGAAATAAATATTTATTGAGGAGCTAACTTTAACAAATTCAAATAATACTCTAAAATGTCTGCAAATGAACTTGAGCATAACAAAGTTTCTTAAACTAAACAAATTAATTCAAGTTATGAGTTCGGTCAATATTTGCAGTTATAATTTGATTTGTAATTTTCCATTAGTTTGGTGTCCTGGAGGCTTTGTCACCAATTCGTTACAGATGAAGTCGGGGTAAGCGGCGGCAGGTCGGTAGACCCTCCATTGTTTTCAATGTCGCCAGCGGCTTTACGTCAATGAAGATAAGGGCTAGATTACTGGAACTGGGCTTAAAAGCCTCCGTATGTTTGCTAATAAAGCCGCCGGACATTTTGCCCAGAGGGGTCCTAATTTATCATTGTTAGAGTGCGCCTCAAACGAAAGTAATTTCCGTCTAGAATTGTTTTTTTTTTAAGATACGATTTCTCCCGAGAACAGCTTATGTCATCCAATTAGGATTTTGTAACAAAGCTTTTACGAAGAGCAAGATCAAATTAATTATCCATAAATACATAAATGAACCTTTATCTAAATGCACAGGAATTTCACGGATTTACTTGAACTGATAGGTACTTTTTTCGACTCCGTTGGACAACTTTCTTTAAACAATTAGTATCTTCACTAGATACCAATATTGATTTGGAGCTCTTTGGAGATACTAGTAGAAATCTTTTTTTGATACAAAACTACACAAATAGTACGAAAAGACTGTCTGTCAAAACGGAAATGAACGTAGCGAGAGCAGTTGAAAAATACACCGATAACATCTCGGGGCTGGGAAACGTGGAAATTAAAGCATTCTATTGTTTGGCTACAGTTATTCTCTCTTTACTTGTCCTCATTTCGGAGATAAGATAATTCCTGGTAAAGAAAATAAAAGAGTGCTAATACGATCGCAAGAGGCGCTTGTCTTGCATTTTAATATCTTATACAGACAGTTTGCTGTGGCACGTCAAGTGGTCGTGTCTGAACTCAACTCGGGTAATATTCACAAAATGCCAACATTGCGCGCCCCCTCAGATGTTGAGTCTATCGAGTATATAAACGTGCTCAATGCGAGTAGGCACACAAATTCATAGAGCTGTGCATAATACACGTTGACGTAGTTTCTCGCAAAGGTTTTTACTTATCTATTGGAGCGAGAGACCTCAGATCATAATCAGTGATTCGTGAACAAGTTCTTGTTCGCTGTTTGCCATTTCTTTTGCCATTACAAGAATTATTTGGGCGTAATAATGATAATTTTTTGGACAAATTGCTTTTTCAGCGAAAGTAATGCAGTAAACCCAAATATAAATAAAACTCTGACTTTTATTTATCGATATTGTAAAAAAATTAAAATCTGTTTCAATAGATTGGTATTCAGAGCGCACCCGCTCTATATGTAATGTCAATTTCGCACTGAAAGCTTTCTTCTGTTCCCGCGCAATATATCATTTTATTTTATACCCAAACAAGTGAGATCTATAATATATTTTCATGTACGCATAGATCTTTCCTCAATATTATTGTCACGGCATATACATATATATTTGTACCCATATCTTTTGTAGTAACGTCGGTTTCTTTTTCCAGTGACTAAATTCATCCGCATTGGAATCGCTGACAAGAATGACAACCCGCCGTACTTCGACAAGGAGCTGTACGAAGCGGAGGTCGACGAGAATGAGGACATCCAACACACCGTACTCACCGTCACCGCCAAGGACCACGATGAATGTGAGTACATAGATTTAACCTCTACATTAGCTTACGTATATACCCAATACAGTACTACTACTTTTAAAACTTGTGCCAAATTCTGCTTTCGCGCAAACAAACATAGTGAGTAGCGTGTTTATAGAATAAATATACGAGGCGACCCTAATACGAGGCAACACTGCAACAAGGAAAGAACATCTAAAACAAAACAAAAAGTCCCACACATGGTCGCTATATTTTATGCCATCGGATCAAGTTCCGTTTAACTTTATACAAAGAAAATCACTCGCTGTGTCCCGAAGATATTCCGCTTACACATGGATTGTAATCGAATGGTATTAGCTTCGAGAAGAATAATATATAACGCAGTAAAGAAGATATTACGTACGAACGTCTCCATAATGTTCCTCACCTGAGCTCTGTATACACAGATTAAGGGTTTCAATCTTGTGCTATTTATTGAAATTGAATCGAGACGTTGATTGCTTCATAACTACCTCATACCAGATTCTCTTTAGTGTAACAGAATCGTGGAGGTTTGCTGCATTTACAAGTTACGACATTCTGTTGAATTAATGTTGTGAACGTACATCGATAAAACAATAAAAATATGACATTTCAATCATGCCAGTAGCTCGCAACTTGGTCCTGTAAATTGTCAACATTTCCGCTGAATGGACAAACGAACTTTATTACTGAGCTGATGAGGTAACTGCCAAAATGGAAGGGTTCCGTTATTAAAGCATGCTTATAAAACGTGTAAAGTAATTGCAAGTGGCCGATCATCGATAACAAATCTTTAACATAATTGAAATAGAAGTCAAATCTTTTGAATGAATATCGCTAAAAGCTTGGATTGACAAAGCATGTTATACTTAGTATGTATTTTTCTTCAGCTATTGTTCACGCGCTTTGTTCCGCTGACGCTTTGTCCGTTTTCTTTTAAGTCGATCTAAGAAATTGACGTAGTTATTATTGTTATTACAAAGTAAACATTCTTGTAGTTTCCGGGTCGAAATTACCTTCGTATTAACCGATTTTATTATTTTACAAAGGACTTTTTAATCTATGGTACTTGTTGAGAACGTTATAAGTATAATTTTATATTTCATAGGGATTAACCGGAAAATAAAAAACGCGGCTACCCGTACACCTACACCTAAGTATACCATTCAACATACAGATCTGTGTATTTTATATCTTATGACAACATTTTCACGATATTAAAGACATAAATTTTACAGTGGGATAAGCCGCATAAGCATTTTCTTTTATATACTGTAAATAAAGCCGAAGAGGACATTCATTTAAAAATGTAACATCCATGTTTTCCGTAAGCTTTTTAGTATTAATTATTTATTCAATAATACCTGAACCAGGCCATTGATTAACTTGGATGAATTCTGTTTTTGTTATAATTTCAGTCCAATTCTTCTCCTTCGCCGTGCTTAAGATTGACCCTATATTCTTAGTAAACCAGCTTCTACCCAAACTCGGCCACATTAACGGCGTTGGTAGTGGCTTTCGGTCGGACAGATCCATTAAGCTCTTCATCAAGTCATCATATCTGACGTAGGATATCCACTGATGAACATAGGACTCGATCCCTCATAGATTTCCAATAAGGACCGGTTGGAAGCGGCCCCTTCTTAGCCCCCTTAAGGTGCAATCCAATAAAACAAATATTAATAGAATTAAAATTTATAAAGAATATAAATTCAGAGATAATGAGAAGGATTTACTATCTTCAATATGTACTTCGGTTAATTTGTATGTTGCATTAGAAATTCTTGAAACATAGACAGTAACGTGTCTGTTAAGTTCTCAACTTTATTCAATTCAGAAACCATTATCCACCTTCAAAGTATAAAAATAGTGAAATTAAGCATGTAAAACTTAAAAAATAAAAAGTACTGTAACGTCCATTATCTACGTCACCGGTGCGAGATCCAGTCCTCCAATATTTTTTCCATTCACATGTTTGTGTTGTGTCATTATTTTTGTGAACAATACGAAAATTAAAATATGATATTATTCACGACAGATTATGCAAGTAATGTCCTTGCTCCAAGTGTTGACGCAGAATCGATGGAATTATTATTTTTAGTGCCAAGCAGATGCAGTGTTATGAATATTGCTGACATCGACAGCGTCATAGGGCGACGGCGTGCGATGGAACCAGTTCCGAGAAAGAACAAGTTTCTCACGAGAAGCGGGAACTGTGCCTACATACTGTACGAACGACGTCACAGCCCAACAACTGTAGCGCTTTCGTTTGATCGATGAGTTCGCACAGTTGCTGTGATACATTATATCGGAGAAATCCGCCCTCGCTCAGCGCTGCTACATGTCGCCGCCTCGGTGCCGCCTCTCTAATACGGCCCTTATTAAACTCACAACCTTTCTTGAACCTTTTCATAATGACATTACTGACGCAAATTGTCTGACTTGATTATATAATTAACTTAAGATGGGTAATGCTCTAAATTACCGGCAATCTGGTCATGATGAAAATTTTCTCTGCGAGTACAGGTAGTCGGGAGCAGCTATTTTATATCACACGGTAGGCTATTTTTGGAGGTGGGTAAGAATTGAAAGTATAATAAAATTTTCTCTTACTACATCGTAAATCTTTTGGGGTCGCTGATGTCCAACCGTTTGTTTTAACCAAGTGCTACTCAATAATGAAATTGAATTTAGTTTTGGTGCTAGCTACCTACAGAATAGTATTTTTTTAAAGATTTACCACGCCGGTCGTTTTATAAATAAAAATTATTGTCTTTTTCAGTCGTGTTATTATATGTATTCTTGATGACACAGCGATATTTGAAAGACAAATATTAGTTGAGTATTTTAAAAATCTGAAACTATTTTGCGCACCTTTCCTTTATTTCAAAATTCTAGAGCAGTTATTTGAATTATTTCAGTACTTATAATTTATAACAGAGGAAGATCTCGTTTTCTGGACGTCATAAATTATTTTCGTCGTTGAAAAACTTACGTAGCCGTAGGTCCTACAAACGTTTAAGAGCTCTCTAAAATTCAGTCGAAAAGTGTGTTCATTCTTTTATTACTTTCGCCTACTTTTAAAGTATTTTCCCTTATCGTGTCATTATCATCAACTGAATTATTTGTTAGGGATACCAGCTCGACTAAAAATTTGTATAAAAAAATAACATCTATGTGTTCTTTTTTTGTTTTATCGTGCTAAAATCATCACAAGGGCCTTCCCGTTCTGCCCTGGGTGGGAGGACTGTCAGACTTGTACTGACTTAAATCCACGGTGTCCTTCAATAGTCCTTTACATTCCGGGGTCATGGTAATTCGTTAGTCCGGCAACCCTGATAAATCTATAATAGCTTCTCTGGCAGCTAGAATACGGCCAAGTGGTGAAAGTGACTGAGAGTGTGTTTTCCCTTTTTGTGGAGTAAAAATCTTGTTTCATCTTCTATGCAAAATGCTTTCCAAACATGTACTAACACTTCCTGCCGGGGTCGCGGGACTAATGAATACCATGAACCCGGAACGTAAAGGGCTATTGAAGGATGCCGTGAATTTTAGTCAGTAGATGTCTGATAGTCCCCCCGCCCTGCCCTGGGTGGGAGGACTCATTTGAAGATTTTACCGGGATAAAAAGAAATCATTTACCAAGACTTAGGTATAATGTGTGTTATACTAACAGTATGTATTTCCGTTATCCTACTATTGAAAATAAATAATAATAAATAAAAACTAATAAAAATTGTTCGGCTTGAACCTATAAATAAATACAGAAGTACCTACTTGTTTGTGATCACGAACAGATGAAGCAAATAGGATAATATTGAGGTACCTACTACGTTCAGAAATTATCTTCATGTACGGATAACCATAACAAAAAGGACTTATGTACCTACTTACTTTCAGCCCAACGACTGAATCCATATTAGATTTTCACAAATAAAAGAAAAAAATCTTATTGTTATTTTCGTTTCGAAATTAACTTTGGCGAAAAGGCAGATAAACGTGTGTGCTCAAACAAAAGTGTAACTAAGCGTGTCTTTAGTACACAAACTCAGAAGTATTGTGTTGTGTACATTTACTCGTATGGCGCAACTTTGCCACAACTCGAATTATTACTAAGAATAAATGACACCCGCTAAGCTCTCTGTGCCATGGGACTATAAACAAAGTTAAAATTGCATGCGATATACGTACAGTGGGCTTCGTCAATTGGGTAGCTCAGTTGTATCAAAAGTTGCCTTCAGGGGGGTACCGATCCCGGGTCGACGTCGCGCGACAGCGCGTTGTGTTCCACGCGCGCCTCAAATAGTGTCAGCATGGTGACGGGGCCCCCCTCTAGAGGGTCAAAACCTGCCGGGTCACGGAGCTTTTTCAATTACCGTGACCCTGGAACGTAAAGGGCTATTCAGGGACACCGTGGATTTTAGTCATTACGAGTCTGACAGTCCCTCCCGCCGTGCCCTGGGTGGGAGGACTCATTTGATGATTTTACCACGATAAAAAGGGGGGTAACGACATTGTGGAGTTGACTGTACAACACGAGTGTTATATCAACTCCACGAGATAGATAACTATTTAGAAATGGAATCGTCTTGCAAACCATGTGTATCAGTACCTAGTCGTGTCGTAAACATTACAGTCGCTCTGTCGCAAACACAAAGAGAAAATGTAACAACAACCCATCTCCTTCGCTATTACTTCTTACTGCTATCTAAAAATATCAAGCTGCTCTCGATTTCACAAACACCAATTCATCCAATTTAATTTTCTGAAATCGTCCAAGTTAGTAGTGTCAAAGTTAAAGTAACGACCTCGGTCGCACTTCGATAGAATTTCAATGTTTTAAAAAGATCAATAAGTTGGCTAGTGGAAGTACGTCATAAAAGTAAGAATTAAAAGGAGTAATTTTAAGAGTATTCTTTGAATTTGTTTTAGCTGTTAATCTTTTGGGTTCGCTTTTTGTCCGTCGTAGCGTCGTAGTAGCTTCGTGCTACGCCGCGTAGCAGCGTAGCGCGTAGCGGCTTAGCATTGCCACAGGCGCTTGCTACTGTATTATTTTGTATTAAAATCTCCGTCCCCAACAGATGTCACCGAGACGTACCGATTCAATTTCGCTTTTAAACTGTCTCCATTTCTTTTCTCGAGAAAATTAAGCATGAAGAAACATAACGTACCACTAGCAGAATTAGAATTTTATCTGGCGTTGCAACTGGACCACTGTTATGTAATCGTTCTGCATATTTTCCGGGTTGAAATATTGTCTTATTTTAAATTATGACTGTATTTGCACTAGGGTACTGTAAATGTTTTTAAAGATAACGCTCTTGGTTTATTGCGTATGTACGTGCTATGGCGACTTGGTCGTCTCAGCAACTGCTAGCTTGTAAAAATATTTTTGTTTGCGAGGCGGTTTGATTGCCGTCTTCTAATACGTATGTAGTGAGAACTCGTAGCTAGGAACAACTACTATTGGACTTGTTTCTTTAAACTTCTTTGTTCCACAAATTAATAGGTATTATAGTAGATTTACATTAAGATTGATTTAAGTAGCAGAGAAGGTAAAGGAACAACTTTGTCTCCCTCTCCCGTTAATCAAGTGAACAATTTCAAGAGAACCGTACCTATCTGAGAAAGCTTTTCAAACAGTAACTTATTCTCGTTAAGTTAGTTTAGCAAACGTGGTTTACATCTCTCACATTGTTTCAGTGAACAAAGGTATCGCATTACAGCATGTAATTTGATAGGTACTTTTCATGTGACACGTTGAGTTGTAAACGTGAAATTCGAAAAGGTCCGATAGAAATAGAAACATAACTCTTATTTATATTCTTGAGTAAATGGAAATTTTGGTGGTTAGTAAAATGTCACGAACAAAGCTGCCATCGGGCGTTTACAATAAAAAGTTGCTTAAACGATATTTTTGTTTGCGACAGCCTGAGGAACAGATGCCGTTGAAGAATCAGTTAATATCTGTTCCACGGAGGATCAATTAGTCGCGCCATTACACCGTGGCTCTGGAAATAAGTGCCGTTGTCTAGGACGAAACAGATCCTGCGTCCCATAGCGGGCCCATTACGCTAAAGAATGAAGATTACGTTCGCTTTTCGATTGATTGACCACATTTAGTATAAATTGAGCGAAACGGACGTGAAACCCAGCTGGTATTGATAAATTCATTCGTTTGTGCCCGTTGTGTGTGCTTCCGATATGCATTTTTGATTTGTACGACGGGGACGCGAGGGGCCCTCTTCCTCTCAAACACTCACACGTAGAGCCTGTATAATATACAAATATGTTTGAGTCTTCATCATTAGATATTATTCAAACTAAATAATTTAACTTAGAAGCATAAAATCTACGTATTTGCGCATGAATAAATATTTAAACATTAATAAATAGCCTTACTACAAAAACTTAAACATGTGTCGAACACTTGGCTAAAAAAAGTGTGACTTCAAAACGGACCTTATTAGAACGTCATATTCTGACATTTTTTTAAACACGTGCTAAACAGATATTCAATTTTTTTTGTGGTACGACAGAAATACTCTACTCAGCCCGACAGAAAATATATCGTAGAAAGTTAAGCTATGTGTTGTTAGCAAGTTTTTCCGACCATGTTACATGATATTTTATTTATCCAATATAAACATCTTTAAATAAAATCAAGCTTATATTTTAATTTTATCATATACTTGTATATTATTTTTACAGTCTTTCAAAGTAATTAAATTATTCATTGTTATCTAAAAGATACCATACAATCTTTCATCAGTATCTAGGCTAGTTTTAATTAACTTCATTACTTGAGATCTTTCTTATGTTTTCTTTTTGTAACTACTGAAAAACAGCTATTAGGTAAATGTCAAATTTCTTTAATAGATTTTCAACCTTATCACAATAGTGGAATGATATTATTCGATTAGTAAAATTTGACGGATTTGGGTAGGTTGACCTGCTGGCGTCTGCATTCAACTGTCTACATACGACATATGTCCAGCAGCAGTAAAGCTGGCTTTCGTAGTTTACATTTAATAATTTTAGAATAGAATAATTTAGAAGATGGCGGGACCAGGTGGACAAATGTAGAGAAAGTTTTAGAAAAAATCGTTCTTTGGCCATGTATCGAAGAAACTGGAAGTGAGATGATGCAGTCTATCAGTAATTATTTTGTATGATGCATGAACGTTAATATTGTGATTCTAATCGCAGAGTTCACGTTGATTCACCATAATGAATGTGAACGGTTAACAATGTGGTAGGCAGCTCAAACCACGTTGACTGATGACCCTGTTATCGCCCCTCTCAGAACATTACACACAGATTTATATGAACACACGGACTTCCTCATGCTTCCGCAATCTAATTGTTCAAATAAATGAAATGGCTTGATTCCTTTAAATTGGATTTTAAATTGTCTATATTACCAAGATTATTTAGGTATTAAGTCGGGTTTGTCTTCTTATTGTTTACTTGAAGTATTAATAAACAAAAATGTTACATATCAATACAATTTCGTGCTATTGCAAAATAATCCTTAAAATAATTTACATAAAGTTCAATCAGTAGTTCATCAAGAAGTTACAGCAACTGTCGTAAAAGGATTATCATTTTACTGCGTGGTACTTTAACTACGCGAAATTTACCGCATAAAACCCAACTGTAGTACCCAACATTTACAGTACGAACCGTCATGTTTTATTTTTATTACTGAAACCATTCGACGGCAGATAGCGAAGACAGTCGATGGAATTATTAAAACAAATGATACAATCTTAATTTCTTGTTGTTGAATCATCAAAATTAAGGGAACAGTATTTTTATGCTATTTCGGTGTTGGACCCATACTAAAAGTTTTGCGTAATTATGAATAAACAATGAACCCTGTTTTTCGGGGTGGAAAATTATGAAGCGAGTGCTGGGAGCCTTGGGTAGAACGAAAGGGGCTGTCAGACTACTGCATAAAAATGGCCTGACCCTTCGGTTGCCTTTTTGCATTCAGGGGCCTAGGTACCCGGTTGTTTGGATAGTCCCACGACCCAATAAAAATGATCTCTTAAAAGGTTACTGCCAATGAAAAACTAAACTTGTAAGTATATTGTTCAAGATCTATGAACATTCTCATTTCTTAGACCAGCAGCGCAAGTAATAAAGCAATCACGGCGAGGCAGCGAGAGAGCACAATGACTAATTAGACGTCATTCCCAAACTCATATTACCGCACACGTTATTATTCGCGAACACAGACGGTAATGAGAAGCTCGCCGTCTGAGCGCTCGCGTCCACCGACTACAAGTATTTATATTAATAATATAAACGTCAGGAAATACACTGCGCTCCTCGCAGTGCCGCGGTTCCGCACGCGACCTGTCGCAGGTAATGAGTTATGAGACATACAAAGTACAAACACTATCCTTGCCTCTAACTTTAATAAAACTGTAGGCACCTAATTATACTATCACAATCACGTAATCATTGATTTTGCGTATGCGAACTGAATCGTGATTCTACTGAATAAATTATGATGTCGACTAAATTAAAATCTAGACCCCTAACCTCAACGTCATAAATAACGATGTGATCGTTAATTCGTCGTTTATTATCACAGTGCGTACTCTCGGGTCCATCTATAAATTACGTATTTTACGAGCTAAGCTAACCTCAATTACGTCAATCCGAAATTAAATTATAGATTTGTTGTATTACCCAAATCTCATGTTTTATTTATGAAGCACTATGAATCAAACTAGAATATTCATTGTTAATTATTAATACAGGCAATGGACATGCATATTGCAGGTACCTTGATCTCCTTGTGGCGAATCTTCAAAGAGGGATTATTAGAAATCGTCTTACGAATTAAGTGGTGGTTCGCGTGCTTGTTAACAAACGTCCAACCAGTAACAACAGTTGACAGGTAACACCGTAACTCATTCAGCCGTACCTTACAACGTTACAACTATTTTATTTTCTAGCTCGAATAGAATTTTTTATAATTGTTAAGAATAGAAGCAATACATTTTCTAGCTCGAATAGAAATCTTTATAATTGTTAAGAATGGAAGCAATACAGTGAAAGAATAGTTCTTTTGTATTCACTTAAGAAAGTATTATAAATCACATCAGTATAATTTTGAGAATCGCATAAATCACAAGGTTATATCTTGAGTTAACTCGATCCTTGGATCTGGTAGTATCTTTTCGAATAGACGCTATAAATCATATCTTAGTTTGCACTATGAGGCGTGCGCGTTGCTCTAATTAATTCTGCAGCCGACGCATTAATAACCTGCTTTAATTGTATACGTCTTTTGCTTCTCGCATCTTTAACTTGCGCGATTACATTCACAGAGAGCTCTTAGACCGCCGCCGCTAATGGATGATAAAACCAACGTCAACGCGGCTAACAACGGAATAAATTAAGGAACCCTCTGAAATGCTTGATAAATTACAACGTGCCTCTAACCACTCGTATGTTTAAAATAAATAGTCGCTCGTTAAAAGCCCTACACGTACCGGTCTGATATAGTTCATATGCTAAAGTTCTTAATTCCTTTTCGTGGCGTAGTTTATTACGGAGAGACCCAAATTTTATTAAATGAGACACTTAATGTTGGACAAACATCGCCTTGCGGGGGACTGTACAAATAGTAATATGTCGAGTGTCGACTTAGCTAATTGATGAGCTGTAATTGCTTGGCCAGATATCGGTAACCGGTACCAGTTACCGCCAGATGATACAGGCGTCGATCAGGACACATTTGGGTCAACCTTAGCTGGAGGGTCACTCGTCTGAAGTGTAGTCCTCCATTTGCGTCCGCAGGGCCGCTCGAGCACAGCGTCACGTTGAGTGATTGTCTCGCTAATTCGCCGTGACGTAAACGATCAGAGTCCGACACACCGCCGCCCCGCTCACCCCCGTCCTCCCCTGCTTGCCCTACATGCTTATTGCTCGAGACCGGTCAACGTCGCTCAGCAATAATGGAAAATCACTATCTATGTAAGCAAGCTCACAGATTATGGAAATATGTCAACCTTACTAAACTTGTTAACGGGAATGATAATTTAATCAACAAGTTATAGGACCATAGCAGCAGACAGCACAACTTTTCATTTGTACAAAAGTTGTTTAACATCAGACTAATGAGATACAACAAATTATAATTACCCTCCACTAAGCACAAAGGAAATATTAAAATTGTAAAAAGTCATCTTATATCAGCAACAAATCTACATAAGGCTGTTATTTATATTTAAATTTCGTATGAATATTTAAAAATTCCAAAGTTTCTCATCTCAGTCGCAAAGAGACATTTGCAAGTTAAGATGAGAAAGCATTATTTTTTAGTGAAATTAATTGGTCTCTTTCGCTTTATAGATTGTTCTCTAAGAGCATTAAGTTCTTAAAATGTTTAGGAACGACTTAAGGGATATTTATAGAAGAATATTTTAAAAGGTACACCGTGTCCTGAATACAAAGTAGATTAAATCTAATAAGACAATCAAGGTAAATTGTGTTAGCTGAATCAGGGTAATGTCGCCGCTGAGCCGATGTCATCAATACGAGGCAGAACATGGTCATAATGTGCGAGTGAGTGGTATTCCCCGGCGAGGTGTGTACGCATTCCCGTGACACTTGACAAATTACATTATGATTTTGTTGCGGAGTCAGCTCAACACAGTTCCAACATAATTTCAAGTTGCGCGCCTTGTTAGTATACGGGGAACTTATTTTTTTCGTATCAACGTGACCGAGTGGCTGGTACTTTGGCTAATGCGGCGAACTGGGGACAAGTTGTGCTACTGGCGCGAGTGACTCGACCGCGCCGCCGCGCTGAGCTCGTACGCTGTCAAGCTGTCGCAACTTGCCTGCCTACTTTATTTCTCACGCCTCCCATGCTCGCCACTGATTAAGTGTCCCACTACTCGAGACATTGTTAGTTTCCACAACTTTAATTCTCTACTGAATGCGAACTTATTATCTGCTCTGATACGATTAATTCATTTCCATCGTTTTAGTACGACGCTGAATAATAAAGATCCGTTTCAGTAAAATTAATGTAACTCTCTACGCTATTAAAAACATATTTCAAGCGTCGTTTAGGTTTATTATCGCTTTGAAATCGACATTATGATCGTTTCCGAATATTAAGGCATAAAAGAGAGCCATTGAAATAACTTGAAAGCCGTTATGTATGATCCAAACAAATTAAAGTGCTTTTAAAATTAAATGGCTATTCAACAATATCACTCGGTTATATGACAGTTTTCTACTTTTATATTTTCATGAGACACTCGTTAAAATATCGTTAACAGTTTCACTCACGGGTTTATTTAATATACGAGTATATCCGGTTTGTTTCGGTTTGGATCAAAGCATTTGTTAATGAGTTCATGGCAACCTTGATTAGGGTATCCTCTCGTAGCGCACAACTGGAAATCGCGTAGACAAACGCGTAGCTGTCTCGTAGCAGTCGTAGCACACTAGCAATGTTCTACGAGTATGCCACGCGGCGCGGGTACAAATAGCGGGTCTATTCGTACCCGTAAATGAACCGCTAGAATACCTATACACTTTTTTGCAAATATGATGAAGCAGTACGTATATTAATTGTATCGAGAGGAAATATGTAGTTGTAGCTAAATAGTTTACAATTTGAAAAACATTTTTACCGACTTCAAAAAAAAGGAGGTTATCATTTCGACCCGTATGTATGTAATATTATCAGAACTGCCCAGTTTTCGTATATGTTAGTCTATATCAGCGTCTGAACAAATGTACCAAATTTCATAAGTGTATGTATGTATGTTTTTATGTTTGTACACGCATATCTCCGGAACTACAAGTCCGATTTAAGTAATTTTTGTTGTACTAGGTATTGTTCAACTTAGGGTACACACCGATTTTGATGAAACTTGCAGTTTCATCAAAATCGGTTCAGTAGTTTTAGAGATATGGAATTTTTATGTTGTGACGGATTACAAGATTAGTGCACATCATATAATAAAACTTTGTATTTTACAAGAATTTGGGTTGAATATTTAATAAATAAACTAAAAAGGGTAAAATAAAAACTTTTTTAAAAAAGTACCGACTTCAAAATCAAATTAAAAAGTTTAAAATAACCTTTCTTTCGGAAGTCGGTGAAATAAAAATCAAAGCCACCGACTTCCGAAAGAAAGGTTATTTTAAACTTTTTTGTATTTGTTTTTGAAGTCGGTACTTTTTTTTTAAGTTTTTATTCTATACTAAAAAATTTAAACTACTATTGAAAAAATTTTGTAAACCATTACACTCTAGAGTCATTGAAATGTTTTTAATGTTAGTACCTATATTCATTTTCGTCACTTATTGTGCACATTTTTTGAGCGCGTTATCCGAGCTCACGGTGTTTACTCACGCGCTCATTGACGGCTAAGCTTAAACGCCTCTTTGACAATGTGTGCTGATAACAATGTGCTTCACGTAAATGGCTCCACGAGCTTTTCACAGCTAAAAATATAATGGAGAGAGCTCCTAACATACACTCCATAAAGAGATATGAAAATTATGTTTTTCTAACATCACTCAACAAATTATAATGAGAAGGAATATTATGTTATTTAAATAACCTGGTTTCACGTAATCGGCTTACTACAAAGTCGTTCTTATTGTTTCGGAGTTTCCTTCTGTTTGAAAGCACGGATGCGTTGATGTGGGCGTAACTCCGTAATTCATAATATGTATTTTATGATAGCTTACAATATACCTTATTTTATTAGTGTATGCATATGTATGTTTTTGTTTGTATTCTAAGGACACAGGTTTGCAGTCAATTGTTCAAGAAAGCGGGTCAGGAGTAAACGATGTGGGTATTTAGAAACCGCAGATAGGTATGTAACTAAAACCCTTAGGGTTACCGGGATCAAACGTTATTGGCTTCGCAGAAATCCAGTAACTAACTAGCCTAGTATCATAGATGGTGGAATGAGTAGCTATGTTTTACGCAGTTAGTGTTGCCAAACAATATTCTGTTATAGCGTAATTTGTCCATCAATACTTCAGACACAGTACAACTAGTCAACTTTAATATTCGAACATTAACAACACCGCGATATGAAACGTACAAATATCGATGTATTGGTTTCCTACTAGGAAATCATTCGATGCTGCATTCTGAGTTTATTTTTTCAGAATCCATTCCTCACTACGTTTGAGTAATAATCAAACTGAAATCCTATTTCATGAAAAGCATTCATTCATTTTATTTAAATTTCAAGTAGGTTTCACGGAATCGTTAATATTTAGGTGGTTTTCTGTGAAAATTGGGAGCTGAACATTGTTTCTCGACTGTTCCTATCACGCTGGCCATTAATCTCTGCGTCGGCCACAAAAATAACGGGAAATACGAACCTTCTGAAACCTTAGACGCTAACAAAATACGAAGAAAAATCATCACAAAAATAATATGATACTTCCAGTGTTTTTCTTGCAATTTCGTCCTGACTTGCTCTACCCTTCTCTGAGAATTAAAAAAGACACAAACTATTAATCATTCCGCTGCAATTTGTTATAATCAAGTGAAGTAAACAAATGGCTTAAGTACCTTGCGCTGATGGACCGGCAACCTACTTTACTATTTATACAACTCAACCGAAACTATTGGTAAACAAAGGGAAACTTCTTTTGGACACGCAATACTTTTAGGGTGGAAGTGCGTATGAAAATATGGAAAACTATACAGCACAAGTAATATGAGTTACTAAATGGAGAACTTATAGAAAGTAGAAAGTAGCTTATAAAATAACAAATTACTTTATTAACATAAAATACCCCATACAGAGAAGAATCTATTACGTTATTACACAATACTTAGAAAATAAATTTGCTTGAAAAATAATATCGTTCATTTGCCTCCGGGAACCTTCGAGAAAAAATAGTGAAGCGGAGCACATTCAATCATTCTCTTGTAATGACATCCATCTGATTTTTAACCTCCAGAGAGGAATCCTATTAATCTGTAATCTGGATTATCTTGAACACAATCATGCTCGAGACAAATACGTCATTAAAGGCGTCTTACGCTTATTTCAGTTTGGGGTAGAATAATCCTCTTAGCGTGGTATGTAAACATAGTACGTTATCCAATACTATAGTAAAAATACAAGAGAGGTACGACTCGTTACTTAGTCATGATTTCTTATGCTGCCGAGCTACTGAATAGTAATAGCACCTGCGTTACATTCCTGCTTTTATCATTCATGAATACAACGGATTGATATATCCGATAAGAAAAAGATTCGCATGTATCAACTTGGTAACTGTTTCTATTTCGGTAGTAATCCTTTAAAGTTGTGATGTATTTGTCAAATCTCATGATAGCTTTTGTTAGGTTGTATTGATGCTTAGGGAAATACAGTTTTTACCCTTGTTGGAAACTTTTGCTTTTTTCCGGGATAAAAGTACTTTATGTCCTTCTTCGGGTTCCATTTATACTTTGAACCTTCCCATAAGCTTGTATCCAAATTTTATTTCAAAATACTAGTAACGAGTAGGACATTTACATTATATATCCCACTTCTGGAGAAGTAAATTGGTCCCTGCAAGCTTAGAAACTCGCACTGAGACATTCACAAATTTTATTGTGCCTTTCGCATTACTCCGGAAGATCAAATTATGGAATAAAATTTTGGAAACCCAAAACAAACTAACCCTTTATATGAAAATATTGTGATTACATCCCAAAATTAGATTTCATGTATTCTGAACACAAAATAAACAGAACCTGGAGAACCGAACAATATCCTCCGGATTAAACTTTGACATAATTTAAAGACCCGAATACTAAGGCTTATCTGTGTGGTCCTTACTCGAGGATACAGTATTTAGTATGTATTTATTATCGAGATGCTGAAACCTCTGGACCATTATCTCGGTAATTAGACTAACGGAACAGCCGATTAATTCAGGACCCAAGATTTAAGGACCCCCAGTTCGTCGAAAACTAATCGGATATCCCGGATTAAAAGCCATCGGTGACTTATTGGAATTCTTTGCCAAAGGGAAATATACAAATGAACTTTCAATGTTCATTATTCGGGTAATGGACGCAGCAGGATGCCGCTATCGAAGGTTTCATGTCCGTAAAAAGTTTACGACATTGTACGTGGGTAAAATACTTCTAGTGAGATACGGATACGGGTGTTTAAATAATTTTTCATAAAATACAGATATTTTGTGTGTTCGCGTGATGAGGACCAGCCACCGGTTACGACGACTGGTGACTTTAGTATAGACCCAGGTACTTGGCGATCTCCATAGCGTAATAATTAGCGGCGTCAATATGCGCTGTGAGCTCTCTGCTCTCTTAGTCTACTATTTGAAAATTTCCCCGCAGGCGAAGTTTGTGGCACGCTCGTTAGAAACGCCACCGCCGGATGGAGTTTTATTATTGCTTGACATGATAACGAAATGCTGTGGCTGCACTCACCCGCATCTGACACGCTCAGCTGAATGAATAACTCGTTTAGGCCACAACAGACGTCATAATAATTTATTACAAATCCTATTTTAATATTACAAGGGCTGCACAGCGCTTTGGTTCAAAAGTTTCATAATTTTAATAGCCATTGTTTGACAAAGTTTGGACAGTCGTTCGCATGTAACGCTTACCTGTTTCGCATAAAGCCCTCTTGTGAAATACAAACATTAAATTTGTAATTTAATGTAATGCGACACATGTCTACACAACAACGAAATTATTAATACATGTGATTGTAACATGAGGGTTGGAAGTTTGGGAGCTACGAACGGGCGCAAAAAGCACATTGTCGCGCGATTACGAGACCATGTCACTTCCATCTCTCGTTGGCCCGAAGATTTATGTCGTTGCAATAAAATCTCCTCGTTTGAATAAACATCTCTACGGTTGTGGGCTGTGACAAATTGCTCGCTGGGCCCGCCAGCAGTCGAGACGAACATTAGCCGAAATAATTCTTTTTAACGGCGGCGAGTGGGCCCGACTTGCCGCCTAATTATTCATGTGCGACCGGTCCGATACGCCTTGCCAACTTGCCGCCGTTACGTCCTGTCGTGACGTCACCTTATTAATTAACTTATCGATTTATTACCCAGTCATTAGGCGAAAAAGCTTTAGGCAATGCGTTGCGCGTTGTACAGTCGACAAAGTGGAATCATGACCCATTTTGACAATAAATCGTTTGAATCTGTCAAATTGACAAAGATCAAAGTCGTTACCATGGATATGTATGTTTACGCGAATGTGGACCTAATTGTATTTGAATCTCTGTAGGAAAATAAGCTTATGGTGGGTCATAATTCCATTGGGTCGATTGTACATAAACAGAATTATTGTTACAAGGAACGGGTTAAGTTAGCTCTGTTGCAATTAATGATTAATAAATTATTGCTTTCACGGAAATGGATTTGCGATAAAATCTTTCAGTAACATGATAAAATAATAAAACACTTGATTACCAATCGCCAAATGCAATTTCAGCAGCCGTGTTTCCGTGAAATTTTATTACATCCGTGTTAAACAATAAATCAATGTGGTGGAGCGCGACGCGCGGCCTCATGTTTGTTTTCTACACACATCTCATCGTTTTACATATTTTTTCTTCCACAAATTCGCATTACTTTTCGTATTTTTCGTAATAAACACAAAGTTTTATATACCTGTTTTTACTTCTTTTCATGTCCTATCTACTACTTATTTTGTCTTTAATTTCATATTACGTCAATCAATAAAATTCTGTTCCATGAAATTCTTTCTTTCTTTATCAATATTGGTGAATAATAACCTAAAAGAGTTACCCTTAACTTTAAACAAGAAATCGGTTGATTTGCCTTTACCAAAGTTTTGAATTTCCCAAAGACGGGTAGGTCGTTGATCGACGAACAAAAACTAATTAAACCGAACATCGGCATGTGTAGAGTCGAAGAGTAATGAATTCTGGAAGCAGATAGAGCTCACCTCCGGCGCAACGCCCGCGCTCTCTGAAAAAAGAACGTTAATTGAAGCAGTACGCTTTTTCTACGAATTAATTGAAATCTTACAGCTAACTATCTCATATCCCTTTTGTACATAGACTTACTTGTTGAAAGGAATAAAGTTTAGAACTCATTCTAGAGTTCTTCTATTTAAATAATGTTACCGTGATAGTGCGTAGTTTAATTGGTAAAGTTTGATGAGGACGCAGCAGGTGATACCGATTAGCAAGCGGTGCGAGTCGATCGGGATATGAGTAATTTCTACCGGTGTCGGTAATTGAGTCGACGTCGTCAAATCGTTCATTTCCGCCGTCGGCCACGCGATCCCGACGGACTAATCATACAGCTCACCGTCCTGCGATCGAGTTAATTGAAATATGAAACTTTTATCTGTTATGGACTCCTACTGGTCCACTTTATTATTTTCATCAGCAGCAACATTTGTTTTTACAAACCAAATCTTTTTACATCAAACTTTATTAACATTTAAGTATATTTAGCTGACACCTGAGATTGCGGATAGTCGTATAATCGGCACTGAGTGCGCCCCGTTCGTTTACCTAACTTAATTGTACCTTCAACAGACATTACACAGACAAGCACCAAAGCAATAAAACAGAGCTGCAGCATTAACCACAATGTTGTTGCAAAAACCATTCCGAGTACATCGTCACTTCAAGTAATGAATGGTGTAAACTGCTATAAAGTACAACACCTGTTCCTGTGAGGTGGCGAGCAGTCGCGCGAGAATGCCGAGCGAATCGTGACGGGGCGGCACGCCGGCGCCGCACTCGCAGGACGTGATAACAGGCGAGATGGCATATTCGCTGACGCGTCTCGCGACCCTCGCCGCGACACTTTATCACCAATTCCGCGGACTCAGCGCAAGATGCTCTCACGACTCTCACGTCTGCACCCCAATTAACTCTCGATGCTCCAAACTTCTTTACTCGTTATTTCCATGAATTTTAATAACGTCTCAGAAAATAAGCTCAATTTTTTTGGCACACCATACTTTTCCCCAAATTGTTATTACTTACAATCGTACCACACAGCAATGTTTAGGTAAAGTGGAAAGCTGCCAACTTTCAATAATAAGTATACTTTTACGAGTATCTAGGTCTGAATGCGTTTGAACTGTTCTAAACTGAATGCTGAAAATCCCGAAAGCAGGAAGTTGTCTTCTTTTACGAGCGTTATTGCTTGTGCCTGCCATCTTACGACAGACATTCACGTACATTTCGTGGAAATAAATTTTCCGAAATCAGTAATTTATTATAATTTTAGCTTGGAACTGGAGACATAGCTTAGTGCGGTTATTGTGCTAGTAAATATGTGGACTTTGTGGAGACCACAAATATTATACCGTATTAACATAAGCTAACGCTTCTATTTCCATAACGCAGTACCGAACGTGATTTATATGGCGCTGTTGGTGCTCGGGAGCTATAGGACAAAGGATATTAATAGATACTAATGACATCGCTGCTGTAGCGCAGTGTAATACTGTACCGCGGTGATGATCCCCAGTATTAACATCGCTTTTATATTTCGATGGTGCTCGGGTAATCTACAAGAGTGTGAGTCGCGCGGGCGGGGTTGCCGGCCCGCGCCACACAGTCCGGCGGCGCGCGCGTTGGACCTTGTCCGGGGCACTCGGATATTATTCCGGAACGAGCGGACCATCCATGCATATTCATGCGCTCGATCCAGAGGCGCGTATTAATTTGCATCCCGATCCGACACCAGCCTCGTTACATTGTCCATTTTCGTTTCTTTGCCATAAACCCTAGAACGCCGACATCTCGGCGGTGGTTCAATGGATCGTGAAATCGGAAGGGTCATACCGTCCGCTTCGAGTAATTTGTAAAACTCAATTTCAAATTCATTGCCCACAAAACGGTTCGCGTTTATATACGGAAATACTATTATGAATGCTTTCAGAAAGATTACTTCTACTATAAAATTACTTTCTCTCCAATTTGCGTGTACTAGGATAAGACAGAGCCAGCAGAAGGGTAGGTTCCGAAGTTCGATGCGAGTCCATTTGTTCTGAAAATACCTCACTAATCATGGGATACCAGGTATTTATTGCAACGTTTAATAATAAATCTGATAAATTGTTTGTTCGCTTCGTTTTAAAACACTTGAGTTGTACGAGGGACATTGGTTTAAGTGTTCAATAAATCAGCAAACGTGGTGGTTTATGTGAGTCAGGAGATCGGGATTCGTGCGCTTTCCGAATTAAAGCCAATGTTCACCACATTGGTTTTAATTTTAAACACACAAACAACCAGATTATTTACCTATTTAATTTTGTTTCAATTGTCGATAAGAATGTTCAATGGCACGCCAAGTTAATTAATTAAAAGTTTGATTAGTGTATATAAGTAGTAATCTATGTAATAAATGTATCGAATTCAAGTAATACGTGAATTCGATACATTTATTATATAACTTTTTTATTGATACGCGTAGGTATAATATATAGAGTAAAAAAATATAAGTATTTTTATTTTCTATGAAAATGAAATGACCTTTAACACACATTCGGTACTGTGAAAGAGTCATGATCCAATATTTATTTAGTGTTCGCACACATCGTTCATATTTTACTGTTTAAATTCGTGAGTGTCCCTTTGCGGATAAAACTATACAATTTACGTAACGTTATTAAAACTGATCATAATCAAAATAGATATCTCCATAAAGTACCGACGAACAGTTTTAAACAATACATTTTACTGGACAACTTTATGACCGTAATTATGATTTCAGACTTTAATCGCAGACAAGTGACGTCTCGTTTCATGTACTTTAGGATAACGTTTCGGTGAAATTCGCACAAAAGACTCATGTATTTTTGGATTATTTGTAAAATAACGAGATTTATCCTCGAAGCTGGATGTGCGAGTGTGCAGCACGTGGCGCAAATTGTCCACTGCTACTGCTCATTGTTACTGTAATACACTCGGCGGCCATATTGTGTTGCACATTCATAACGCAGCCGGCCTGCATACAGTATTTTCTACGCAAAAATATTTTCAAAGCTCTTACCTATTTCGCCATTTACCATTTTGAATCGTGAATTTTACGCTTTTGGACGGCAGGAGAGTCCAATTAATCTCTTTTTATGTTCGGGTTCCAAATTATCATAGTAATGAGTTGCTTTAGAACGTATTCGCGGTCATAAAGTAGTGTAATCATTGTGGCAGTTAGTGTTATGGTAGTTTTGTCGTCGGTCACGTAAGGCTCCCGGTCGCTATCGCAGCCTCCCATTCACGAGATAAAGCGACCGCGTCAACCGCGCCCGATGTAATCAAGATCACGCATTGGGACATAATGACATTTAGCGTGAAATGTTTATACTGGCCTACTGGCTTTGTATGTTTCATGTAAAATTGGCCACAATTGTACATTTCATCCAGCGCAATATTAATTTTAATATCATTCTTTGTTAACTTTATTTTTAGCTGCTACATTTAGAAAAGAGGAATTTAACAAATAGTTTCCCATAGTTTTTTCGTCAAACGTATATTTAATTCGCTGTTCGAATCCTACCTTCATCATTGAAATCATCAAAATTCAAGTTTTAGAAAAATGGTCCGCATCGCCAAATGTGAGAAGATATCATTGATTTCTTACACCTTCAAGAAACGTTTTCAATAAAACGGACATTAACATGGCAAGTCTAAGTCGAGGGGTATATTTCTCACATTATTTGTTAGAATGGGTTCCGTAGCTTGAGAAAATTTGAATATTGGCCTTTCTGTCGTGTCAGCCAGACTCGCATTCCGGCGTTAATCCAATTTCTTGTGATTTGTTCCAGAGAAATACTTAAATATTTTCCATTTCAGCGACGCAAAGTCCAGCAGATGTAATCTAATGTAGAACCTCACGTGCTGAAAATTAGTTTTACTTTGTTGGGCACTTGTGATAACAAAATCGCGTAGTTGGTAAATGCAACGAAATCTGTTAGTTTTTGTTCCTAATTGCTTTGTTTGAGCAAGGGCAGGTGCCTAATAGAGTTTCACGATGTTGTTTGATTGCCTCGCGACGAAAACTTGTAAGTAGGCAACGATAGGTACTTGACTACTCAGTTTTTCTTCTTTGTTAGCTATTTTTCCTAGTGAGGCTCAATAGTGAGCTCCGATGCTCGGTAATTTCTTTGAGAGGCGCTGCGCTGGCATCGAACAGACTTCAACAGAAACTAATTAAAAACGAACATCGCGCAATCTGGCGAACTCGCACAGACACTAATACGATTTTCGATACCAGTTCGCGAAATGAATGAATATTTAGGAATAAAAGAGTTGCTGTAATTTCTAATGTGTATGCAGACCACGTTCTAAACGTAATGTTATCGCAGAATGTCTGCGTAGTGAATAGATGTGCAATTCTGGGTAACGTAGCGTAGCAACCTCAATATATGTTCGAACACTTATCCTTATGTAATTTTTAACGGCACTTATCTATTTTTCTAGTCTAGATAATGCTCATTTAATGACATTCAATTAAACATTTTATAAATGTAATAGTTGCAGATACTGCTGTGCGATTACACCCATACCACAGTACAAAACAAAGTGGCTTCCAACTGTCTGTCTGTCCCTATGTATGCTTAGATCTTTAAAACTACGCAACGGATTTTCATGCGTGCTTTTCGATAGATAGTGTTTCAACATATAGTATATAGTAGAGATTCTACCCGTGTGGAGCTGGGCCGGGTCGCTAGTTAATACATATTTTTATTAACGGTCCTGTTCTATGTTAATAGTTATTGCCTAAAATACGTGAACAACGACCATTGTGAAATGTATGCAATGCATGCAAATTTAAGCCCATCCTTTATCGAAAAATTGAACATCCCGGACAGATTTTTCTATTCTCTCTTCCTGAATATTTGAGACTATAGATTTTTATGAAATATTCACCATGCAGAAATAATAGTCGTTTATACGTGGTAACATACAAATCTTATTGAAATGTTTTGTGAATGTTTTGGATAGCGTTTGTTGGTCACAATATTTTTGCCTAGCTGAAATAAATTTATTTCTATTCACATTCAGTCAGTGCATCGATCAAAACCATCCCTTTGTTACCATTCTGTTAAAAATAGCCTTATTTTTTCATTGTGAAATAATTCTTTACTCATATCTCACTTTTTTAGTTCCAACTATGACAATGAGAGTGAATTTAAAAAAAGCATTTTTTCGATGTTCTGTTAAGTTTGTTATAAAAGTGATCATTGTATTGTACCTAGAAACTTTTAGTAAAAATATCCTTAATACAATCAATAAATGCTCGTAAAATAAACGATGAAAGATGGTAACTGAGGAGTTGCCATTGTTTATTCAATAAACGTAGTCTGTTGAAGTTTGTACGAAGTTTCATGTTTCACATCTTAAAATTATGAATTTAAATATTTGAGGAGATTGTAATCGTTTTAAGTTGCGAAGTATCGGATGTGCTGAGTTGGCAACAGACGAAGTACATAACGATGCGTTAGTGGCGTCGCAGAGAACTTGCTCTCGTTAACAACTTAAGACCGACGTTCATTACGGCGCCGAGCTACCCAACTACCTTACGTTGCCAGTTGCCACAGACCACGTCTGCATTTTCAATGTAAACAAACATAAAAGTTGTGGGAAAGGTACTACACCTACTATATTATTCCTTGCAGTTTTCAAAAGAAAACGAATGTTTAGCCACTCTTTAAAATTATTCAACGGCGAAGCTCTTTTCATGAATTTCATGTTACTTTTCGTTCCATTCGGAATGCAAAACTACTCCGATACATGTAATTTTCGAATCCTGTTTGCTTATGAATTCATATCCATCCATTTATAAGAAATATGTTGGTTGAACTCGCTACGACTATTCCTGCCTTGAATTTTAAGTTCCTATTCTAGCGTGCCTAAAACGAGAAGTTCTCAGGGAAGAATAACAGTGCGGTATCCGTGTAGTACTCGTAAATCTAGACAAATACGTCGTGGTGACTTAATGAATATACACACTAGGAAAGGGAAGCAACCAATTCCCACATTGTATGATATTTTAACACAAAAAGAGGGGACAACATAGTTGTTATATCTGTTGGAATTGTTTCTGCGTGGCGCAATCAAGCCAGCGAGAGGCTTGCTTAGCAAGTCACATTGTTTCAGAAGACCTTTGCTCTGCCCTCTTACAAATTCACCGCTGTTTTTATCGTTTTATTAGCTTTGTTTTGGAGTTTTCTTTTCGCATTCTCTTTAGATTTTTGTTTTCTTTGATGTGCGACTGTTGGCTTCGCCATTTTGCAACCACCTCTGTGCATAATACAATGGGTAGAATTTATTAGCCATTTTTATAAAAGATTTTGTTTCACTCGCAACCTAGTTGCCGTAGTTTCTTAATGAGCAGGTTTACACGAACAAACCACTTGGGTGTGGAATTATTTCTGTTGAATGAAACAAAAGACATACTTTTGTTCTAGATTGATTTATTTCTTCGTTGTCCATCAATAATAACGGTCCATGTTGGCATTAACGACTAATGATAATGAGCTTTATTTTTAACGAAGAAAGATATGATTTAAATTCACCGTGAATATTTAATAATATCGTTTGCGTCTTAAAAATTTAGAGGAGAGGCGCTAAATTGATCAGTCGATGAGGACACCTGTCTGTACAGATTACATTGATGGATGAAACTGTGCGGAACGCTGACGACGGTATTAATACAGATAACACACATTAAATGCATATTTGATGACGCTTTCATGCTTTGGGAATTCGGTGTCGGTCACCGAAATAATTCGTATGAAGCCGAATGATTGTATCCGCAGTCAGATTCCAGCCTGATAGGCGTAATGCGCTGCGGACTCACAGCGCTCACACATTGTTTCATGCCAACAATTTATAACCGCATAAATTCGGACAGGCCTGAGCAAGATTTTTGTAAGTCCCGCGCATAATCCTACCGTGCCACCACGCCGTGATAAAAAGTGTGACGACATTTTCCCGCTACACTTGTTTTGAAAAGAATAATGCTGTATAATTTAGGATGAGAGGGGTAGATAAATGGCCAGCTTTATGAACTTTCTCATTCATCCTTTACATTTAAACACGTTTGTTTAGGAGCGCGTTATCTGTGTAGGTAATAGGTATGTCTCTTGAGCTTTTCATCATCAGGCAAATTTTTACACTAAAAATTGTTACAACTGCGATAAATCTACTAAAACCCAAACACGGAAAGGTCTTCAAACAGAGTACACAGAATAGTGACAGGCTTTGAATGTCTCCCTTTGTTGTTAGCTAGTGAAGCGGCCGCAGCCCAACGCTCTGGATTAAATTCACAATCAGAAAGTCATGAAAATCTAAGTTCGTGTAACTACACATATATTGTGGTTATATACAGATTTAGCACAGACGCATTAACTAAATTGGACGCAGTCGATACCAATGTTTTTAGGGACTTGCGCATAACAAATACGTACCGTACCTACCTACCTATATTTATCAATAGGTACTATCAAATACCTAATGAAATCAGAAAATAATATTCATCAAATAAAACTGGATCCAATCTGGTTTTTACTTTATTTTCAAATTGGATTCTAGTAAAAATATTGCGAGCAAAAGCAATTATGAATTTTGTTAAAAACCTTATTCGAAGTTTTTTGGGGGATCAATATTAGCATAGGACTAATTTAATCGATACGCGCAAAGAAGTTACGCTGTACAAAAAATAAGGTCGATACGTATCCGTTCACTTATTCATACATGTGCTGGGCTTACAGAAAAGGAGTGTTATTGAATTGTAATCATTGTTTGTTTACCGACGAGCTTAGCAATGTTTATACCGCAGGATTATATTTATGAGTACGACGATAATATGAATGTTAAATGGATAATACGGTGTTTGCGCACACGCCTAAACACTTCAATAGTGGTGAATTATTCAGTGGCGATGTGGCACTCGCGCCTGGCGCTCCGCCGCCGCCGCCCGGCCGACCACCGCCGCCTCGCTTCTCTAATGTAGCCTCACCGAAACCAATTGTTTATTCCTCTGTAGATATTACTCTGAATTGAATTCTATTGAGCACCAAGCGATTCATGTATAAAATATTTTGTAAATATCTATTCATAAGTGCCATTGTCACAACCAATTCATAGGCCATTATTTATGGAAAATCTCCCTTTTTCTCTCTCTCTCTTTCAATTGATTTTTATTGAACTTTCATCATCATTACTCGTAGTCTGATTTGATTGTAGAATATTGGGGTTATACGGGTTTAGGTTTTGATGAATAGTTAATTCGGCACATGTGGCCGGGTGTCGAAATATGTGGTTCGGATTACCATCGTGTCAGATGGTTCCAAAGTTAAATGGAGTCACGTCGGCGCCGGTGTCGGGGCGGCGTCAGCGAGCCTGATAGCACGACTTCAGGGCCAGCACTCGCCGCTGTTGCTCGCACATATTTAAACTTTTACAATGGCACGGCCCCAAAGCCTACATAAATCACGCGATCCTTCCTTCACACATTTCGTCTGAATTTAAATAGGTCCCTTCACACATTTTTCGTGATTTAGGTTCCACGTCGGCACCTCTGGCATTCATGTTGTATCTGATTTATCTAAATTCTCTTTTCGCTGACCCGCTACTGACACGTTGTAATGTCATAAAAACTTACGATAGACATAATGAAGCGGCACCACTAGCTTGTGTTAACGAACCGAAAAAACTGGCGTAAATGTTATGTAAATATAATAAAATATTTTCATCGAAATTTTCCTCGAGTAAGAAGAAAGGGCACCCTTCCGTTTTTCTTTGTGTACATTCTGTCCTCTCATTACTTAATATTTCAACGTTAACATTAACGTAGAGGAGTGCGACATAAAAACATAAGCCACAGTAACAGCCGCGTCTGGCCCACTCCGCGATCCGACGAATAGGGAGAAAACGAGTACTAATGCTTCGGCTTAGGCACATTATTTTAGAATGTAAATGTAAACGTACGGTTATTTGAAGTAGGCATATTTTCCGAAGTGGAGCTAGCGAGCAAATTACAAGACTGTTCCGAGCGCCTACCTCGGCTCCGAGCTATTTAGAGGACTATTAAAACTCCGCCGGGAGTCCTTCTGAGATTTACATGAGGAACGTGAATTATACGCACACGAAGTTCAGTTTCAGCCTTATTAGTATTACAGGTAATTACTCGTTAAGGGTAATTCAGATACTCCGTACAAAACCTGACTAAGTATAAAAAGTTTTCTCATACTCGTAGTGTTCGTATAGGCTCCTTTTATAACATTGAGCTAATGTTCTTTCTTTTTATTTTCTGTGAACATAAACTTTACCACAAACAAAAAACAAGCATTTGCTATCTCCATAAACTAGATACACTTAAATACGGGTTATGATCTATTGTTTTATTCTATCTTTTTCGTCGAAGCTTGATCCCTAAAACCGGCAAGTTTTAACAGAATATGCCTTTTGTATCGGCTAGCGAAGACAATACTCATGAATTATGTATAGATGGTCCCGCCAGCGAACCATCTGATCATCCGATAACATTGCCCTTGTTTACATGGGACTGGCTAATCCTGTCTTCCGAATTTTAACAGGATTTGAGTGATGTTTCGAACATCCCGCCAAATTTGCGGGATGCCTCCCAAAGCTTCCCGATATTACGAAGATATATTGGCTCAATCTTTCTGCGGAATCAACCAAACGCGTGGCTGCGATACTTTGTGAGATAGAGCCTCCAGTTAATCAACGTCGACTATATTTCAGATGAAAGACAAAACAGTATAGCTCAAGAGAAGTTAATTGACTGAGCTCAAAACTTAACTTATTTATGACTAGCGTCGGTTTCAATCGAATACAATCTATCTGTTTCAAATAAAGCGTTCGCAAAGTTGCAAAACGTTTGCCTTTTCTCAACTTCTTGGAAGCTGTTCATACCGTAGAAAATTCTTCTCCATATGTCTAATATTGTGGTACCTACGTCGGAACTCGGAACATATAAACGTGTATTCTTTTCTTGTTTATATAAAAAGGTTTTTTTTATTATCATGCTCGTATATTAAGACAGATTGGACAATACCGCTGCCTTCCATCTAAAGTTAAACGGTGTCGGTATAATTGCGCCTGTGGGTCCTGGCGTGGGGTACCTCTAGCTCATACCTGTCGCGGTAATAGCATCCAGAGGTGATAACAATGGCGAACCGCTCCTGTGCCTACGACCTTCATATTACACGCACAAATAAAAGTTGCCATTATCGTTTTATTGTTATTGTGATGTGATGTATGAAAAAATGTAATTCTGCCTTTTTCGCACGAAATTGTACCTATGAGAAAATGAAGGCATTTTTATTGTATGTTCTGCTCTTATAAAGACATTATTTCTTTTTGCCTTGTTTTTACTTTGTAGCAGCAGTATATACGTTGGGTTTGTAATGAAAACGTATCAAGGATTAAAAAACATATTGTGGCTGTAGAAATCCGGTGTTTTCAAATAACCAAGTTTATGCAGAGACTATTTATAGAGAGGATTTGTAAACATTTAGTACGGCATTTTCACCGGCATCGGTTGGCCAATTTCCAACGACTAGTGTACAATATACGCGAAGCAACTCGAAACCTTAATTAAATACCGTTCTGTTAGTGAACTGTCGATACTTTGCTCGATTTACCATAGACCCGCGTTTGATAACATATCGCTCCCTAATGAATTCAATGTTGTTATTCAAACTCACTTTATGAATTGAATATTAGTAAGTAATCTGATTGGCCTATGGGCAATTGGGCATGTGCCCATCCCAGTTGCAGACGAGTAGTCCAGAAACACGATACGTCATCATGCGACTGGACGTTCGTATTTTCACGGATCCGTCACAAACATTAGACACAAAATTCGTATTTTTTGGCTAGCATAATCTTAAAATACGACACGTGTTTTGAAACTTTTCCGTCTTTTTTTACGATTGCGGTGTGTCTGAACGAATAAGTATTAAAAAATACGAGCTTAGGAAAAAGACTATTTGTCACATGAGTTTTCACACACATCTTTGTATAAGTAAGTGTTCGCTAAGTTTTGTTGGTAGTATACAGGTAAAGTAGGTAATACTGGACGCAGTTATGCCTTATTTGAATGTGAAAAGTACTGTTCGAAAAAAAAGGCTTTCAAAAAACCTTGTATATGGAATTTCACTTCAAATTTTTCAAAAATGAATTCAATCTGGTAACAGGTAACGGAATCAAATACGCATAAATTTTATAAGTAACGGCAAGCTCACAAACCATGGCCGTGTCCGGCGCGACCCGCTCAGTCGACGCAGATACTCCCATAATGAGCCCGAGACAATCTTTTATTGTCTGTTTGGACTGGGATAAATTGTGATAGATGATCTTCTTCGTCGCCCAGATTTGGAGCTAGATCTATTCGTCTTCCAATTTATATCGAGGGGTTTGTTGTGCGAGCTTATCATCCGCATACATTGAGCGTTTATTTCACAGACTCGTTTTATACTGCAGAAAAATGTCGTCGTTTTCCGCATTCATTTCTCGCCTAATGAAATGCGAGCATCAGGCTCGAATGGTGAAACTTTTTATTGTAAACCCCGGCCGACAGGCTTTTTCTTCTGTCCTGACGTCGCGCTTATGAAAAATAGTGCGCATTACCCACGCTGTTTTGTAAAGAAGCCTGAGAAACATGTGCGCTAAATGGACGCGTACACTATATTTATATAAAATTTAGAAATATCTAAACATTCTCCGCTTAAACGTTTAATATGCGCACACAGCTGTGGTATACAGTGACACTTGAAATTACGTAATAATTTCAAACTAAACTCTTTATTGTTACTTAAGTCAGTTATAATTGCTTCACTTGTAATGTAAGTGATATAAACGAGAACAATATGCGTGTTTTGCGATGATAATGGTCGTAAAGCTGTAACTACGTAAACAATTCGCTTACAGTATTACACATGTAAACACATCAGCCCTGTTATTAGACACATTAGTAATCACATTAGTCACGTACTTAATAATGGAGCTAGTTGCGGAACATTAGTAATTGCCAAAGCTATGCGGCCTATTTACGTTCGCTTCAGCGAGAGCCATAACTCACAATAAAATAGCAGGCATATTGTTATTAGCAGGGAGACGTGTGACAAAAGCACCGACACGAATACTTTGTCCTCGTCGGAGTGAGTGATGGTCGGAGGAGCGGCTGAGTCGTGTGCGTGTGCAGTAACGCTGATCATGGAACTGTTCCAGCGACTTCTTTAGACAAATGAGTAGGCCCTGGGGACGTGGCGAGGTCACGTTGCTCATTGCCGGTGACATTTGACCGAGGCGTCACTTCTACTAAAACACCTCACGCCGGCCGTCTTCCTGCAATTTCCGCCCTCCAAATGACACCCCTGTTCCCTGAGCCGCGTCCCTGAAAATATGGTGAGAAATCCCGACGTTATACTTTTTATATCCCTGCTTATCTCGCTACCTAACAATGTAGTCGGGCGCATGGCGGTTTTGGTACGGCCGATATCCAATCCCACTTTTATAGTGGCAAGAAATTATTCTCGCATTGCATTCATAACTGCAGTTAGGTACCTCAATTCTCATGTAAATAAAGGCCTATTCAGACCTAAGCGATATTCGCTGCCGCGCGCAGAGGGACATACCGCGCGGGTTTCGGTCAGTTATTTATTATCAAGTATCGCGGCTAGAGCGACCTGAACGATATTCACTGCCGCTGTGGGTAGAGGTACTACATACAGCGCGTTATTCTACCCACAAGGATAGCGAAATCCGTTTTTCTGTGCTCCCAACTTATCGCGATGAAGAAAATATCTTCGACTGGCCTGTTGGTCTAGTGGTTACCCTGACTGCTACGCCGGAGGTCGTGGGTTCGATTCCCACCCAGGACAAATGTTTTTGTGATGAGCATGATCATTTGTTCTGTGTCTGGGTGTAATTTATCTATAATATGTATGTATTTAGAAATATATAAGTATGTTTATCAGTTGTCTAGTACCCATAACACAAGCTCTGCTTAGCTTGGGACTAGAAATGGCGTTGTGTGATAGTTGTGGAATATTATTATATTATTATTATATTATATCTATGAAGTTTCTAACTTTCATGGTTAAAATAAACGTAGATAAATAAACACAAGTCTTCCGGAGAATTTATGATGATTATACGTTAGTAAAGTAATTAACCATGAACGCCCAGCGTTCTCATATTCACTTTGGCATTACTTTTTTTTTCTTTTGGCCGTAACCTTATGTTACAATAAAATATTATTAAGTTATCATGGTGGAAATCGTGACCCCGTGAGAGATTTGCCAAGACTCACTTGATAATGCTATAACTCACAGTCGCTTCAAGATTTATTATCAATTATTGTAAACCGCATAATGTCTCCGATCGATAATTTACGACTGTCGTAATAGTGATTATGGAAATAGCGACCCTGACCATATCTCCATTATAATAAGAGGTATCAATAAACATTCGTTCTTATAAGTATGAGCCATTTTTAGGGTTCCGTAGCCAAATGGCAAAAAACGGAACCCTTATAGACTCGCCATGTCTATCTGTCTGTCCGTTCGTATGTCACAGCCGCTTTTTTTCGAAAGTTTATGAAACCTGTTGAAACTTGGTAAGTAGTTGTATTATGTGAACCGCATTAAGCGCCATTTAGACGGAGCAAGAACTCGTATGCGAGTTTCACTTAGAATTGCGGCATTTGTTTCATTAACATGTAATTTGTTCTATATATATTCCGCAAGGTTACGCAACTCGCGTTCGAGTTCTTGCATCGTCTAAATGAGGCTTTAGGATTTTCACATAAATATAAAAAGAAAATCAAATGGGGGTTCCCCATACTTAGAATTGAAACACATTTTTTCACAAAACCCGTTTTACATGTCAAGGGAATGATAAAACTGCAAACTTCCAGCGAAAATTGGTTTGAACGAGATCAAGTAATTCGTTTTTTTTTATTATATGTATCATACATCGTAAACCGCAATTTAGCTTTCAGAGTTACAACCAATTTCAAGAACTTTTATATTATGTTACTTGTTGATACGGAACCATTTATGAGCGAGTCCGACTCGCACTTGGCCGGTTTTTTCAAATACCTTGCGGGGTTGACAAATGTTTTTTTTCTCTCTAGCAAATGTGTGCCCACTCTATTGGAACTAAGAAAAAAGACGGTTAGCCTAGAAGTGCCTTTCTCAACCCAAATTCGTATAAGGACATCCGTAGCGAGTGTGATTTACCGCGAGCTGACCGCCTTACTCGCCTTATTGAATACTATGTTCTATGAAAGAAAATCGTATATTTTGACGTGTCACGAGCCAAATTTACGACTTTCATTTATTCGCCATGACAAATGACAATTAAAAGTGGCTGGTCTTCGGACCGTTCGGCGAACCATGACATTTTTATGTCCAACTCTAATCTGTTCCCTTTGGAAAAGTTACGCTCGAACAATGTTACATCCTTCAATTTGTGGTCGTAATACGATTGAAAAGGCCGTCCCTATGAAGTGTTTCAGTACATTTACGTTTTATGGAAAAGATTAGCAGAAAAGTTCTTTTTAATACATTTTAAAATTTAACAACATTGACTTGACAAATAATTTTATATTGTATTCTATAGCATTACCCTTACTATAGTCACAGTCTAATAATCCTACAGTCGTCCGACTAAGACGTCTAGACAGGGCAATCGTTGTGAGAGGTGAACGCGGGTAAGCCGAGCCCGACTTGGGAACAAAAATGTTACTATGTCGGGCTCTATCATTCAGGGCTATGTGTGACGTGCGTATTTATTTTTATTTGTTTATTTAAAATGGCCGACCCGCGACGCCGTTTTTTTTTTTTAATATATCATTATTGCAAGGGCATCTGTTTGGACAAACTAAGAATTATATTTATATGACTGTGTTATAATTTTATGTCCCATGACAAGATGGTGGACTTTTTTTATTAATTACCAAGGGTGAATTTCGAGTTGGCAAACGTATTTTAATTTACCAAACGGGTATCAATTTTGAGTTTAAAAGGGGTCCTTGTTACAAAAAAGCCATCCTTTTTGAAATCCAAGTGGCGGAGGTCATTTTCTTATAATTTGATATTTGTGTCAATTTCGAGGTTGAAAGAAAATTGGGGTGCTTGTAAAGAAAAAGCCATTCTTTTTGAAATCCAAATGGCAATTAAAAGTTTGGTTTTCTTAGAATTTGATATGGGTGTCAATTTCGAGGTCTAATTGTGCTTGTAAAGAAAAGCCATTCGAAATCCAGATGGCGGACGCATTTTTTTTCTTAGAATTGAAAGGGTCCCTGTCAATTTCGAGGTAATTGGGGTACTTGTAAGAAAAATTAAGCCATGTTCTTTTTAAAATTCCAAGATGGCGGACGACCGTTTTTATTCTTAGAATTTGATATGGGTGTCAATTTCGAAGGTTAATTGGGGTGCTTGTAAAGAAAATTTTGCCATTCTAATTTTGAAATCCAAGATGGCGGACGCATTTTTTTTCTTAGAATTTATATGGGTGTCAATTTCGAGGTTAATGCTTGTAAAGGTTGAAAAAGCCTTTCTTTTGAAATCCAAATGGAAATAACGTCATTTTTTTCTTAGAATTTGATATGGGTGTCAATTTATGAGGTTAATTGGGGTGCTTGTAACGAAAAAGTCATTTTTTTGAAATACGTAGACTGGCGGGCGTCTCAAATGTATTACGCCATTTCAATTCGTGGATAAATTGGGGTGCTGGTTACGAAATGCCATCTAAAAAAAATCTGTCTCGCTCAAGTTGGTTCTAATAGTAAAAGTTGTTCATTAAGGAGTCTGTAGCAAGGGGTTTTTTTTACATGTATGTAAGTACATGCCTTACTCGGTTAGAATATACTTATTATTTATTAAATTGTATTTATGATATTTATTTATTTGGAAGTTAAAATTTACGGCGCTCGCAGTCCACGTCGTCATTCTTTGGCATATGTCACATAGTAACTATTTATCAAATGCATCAGTTCAATTTTTAAACTCTTAGTTACGTCTGCAATCTATACATTTTTTATTTTTATTCAACTTTTTAATAATACATGCTACGAACTAGAGGCTGTTAAAACTTGTTTTAATTATTATATAATACGTTTAAAAAACAGGGGTTTTCTTATAATTCTGCCATCCATGTTGATCGCAATAAATGCAGAAATAATTTCATGGAAATATTCTTTACTTGTGACAATGGCCGATGCATAAAACTGTCTAACGATGTGCATTTTACCCGAGATCAAAGGCGTCGTCCTACTGTATGATTTCTATACTGTGCTATAGTGACAGAATGTAATTAAGTTTCATGACTCAACTTGAAAATTTTGTCTTTTAATATTTTTAATGCAATCAGAGCCCACTTTTTATCTGTTTTTCTTATCTGGTGTTTATTTTCCCTAGAAAAAATGCTTAGCAACTAGGTTGATAAAATAAGTTTTCTTTGCCTCGGATTTCTTCGGTGAAATGAAATGAAATAAAATCACAGAGAAAAGTCCGCAATATTTTTATAGAGATTGCAACTTTTTATAACAATACCTGATGCCTTTGTTAGGAATCTATAATATTTATAATTTCGAGCTACTGAGACTTATTGTAGTCATAATAGAACAAATATACATATTTCAATTCTGTGGTTTGAAGCAATCTCGCCGCTCTTTCAGTGAAATAAACAAAAGTTATACAAAAATAGAAACCGCTCATTAATAGGCTCAATGCTCTTCTAAGTAAAATGAAATTCTGACGAAAAAGGAGGCCAAGGGGTGCTACTATACAGGCCAATTAGTCTGAGAATACGGCATGCGTTCATTACTCGGTGTAGATCGAGGTTTAGAAGTGCGCCGTGTGCACGTATAATGCGTAGGTAAGGCCAAGTACGACACTGCGCACGCGGTTCCGTCACTGTCGATTGCCGTCGCCGTCACGCTTATAACCCACACTTAATTTATTAAACGTTATTGTACTAATATAGTATGTGCTGCAATTCTGTACGAATTAGTTATTAACTTTTATAATGCTACGCTGCTACGAGACTACGCAGCGCTGCTACGCCGTAGGCTTTTTTAATTACTTATTTATTTTATAACTAGTTGACCCGACAGACATTGTTCTATCAAAAGTTATTCGGTTAAAAGGTCTCGGGTAGTCTTACAATAATACCTGCTTATATTTTCTGATCAAGTCTGGTCAATCCGAAAATAATTACCACTCTAAGACAAAAAAAAGTGTAGTTTTAGAAAAATCTGATTTCTCCCACGTTTTTATTATACACTTATTATACGTTTATATATATATTATTATACACTATTCTTTGCGTCGTGACTGCGTGTTTTTTTTTTTTCAATTTCAATCAACATCTTCAACGACAAAAAATCGTTCATAATAAAAACAAAGAAAAAAGTAAGATTTAAACTTGTACCTACCCTAAATGTATCAGTCCACTCGTTTACTTTCTAGTCTAGTCCATCGACGTTGCTGTACTCAGTTTATAGTAGGTACTCGTATATGTTCAGTCAATGATATTCCAATAAAACAGATAAAGAACATACAATACGCGTTTCTTATCAGAAGATGAAGAAAAAAATAAACGTTCATAAGAACCTCCGGAAAAAAGAATTATCCGGATAGGTCCAGCCGTTTTCAAGTTTTGCACTTAGCAATAAATTTAGCGATCCATTTTTATTACATAGAATATTTGGAGGAAGCAAAGGATACTTATGTGATTTAAATATATTTTTTACGATACTAACAAATATGGTCAAGAATAACATGTAATATAACGAACCTCACTTAAACAATATCATCCAAAAATGTTTTTAACGTTAAGCTTTTTTGAACCTGACTTACAGGCTACAAAGGATACAGAATTGCATAATAAATGTATGGGAACATATTTTTTCCTTAAATTCGTATTCATTTATTTACATACCTACTTATTTTAAAGTGATTACTGAGAAAGCCTTAAAAGTTAAAGGTCTATTCATTTACAACTCATTCAACCGCCTAAATGCACTTACATGTACGAATTTAAACCCTGCGAAAGCCAAAGTTTTCAGATTTATACGAGTTTTTATTTATTTAGTAGATGCATTTCAGCACTCAGTCTGTTTCTGAATTTTTTTGGCAAACAACCTAAACTTTACGTACATAGTTCAAACATGATTTTGATGCACATTAATTATGACGTAATATTAATTTGAAAACATATTACTAAAAACTTCAGTCATAGGAATGTTTATCAGAGTCTCAGTTGAAGATCGCTTCAATTACATTTGAAATCAATTCCAAAATGTTTGAAAACTTGATGCTAAAACTTACGTAACCTCATTAAAATGAAATAAATGCCTTATTTGAATGTTGTTTTTTAGTCGTTTATCTAAAAAACTGAAAAGTTAAATCTTGAGGTATAATAAAAAAGTAGGTCACCACCAGTACCAAACAATGCCAAAACTTCCCATATAATTTTCAGAAAAAAACGTAGGTAATTAAGTTGTCAATTAAAAGGAAAGATCGTGTATCCCTGAAACGGTAAAATTTTCCTCCGGGGAGATATATCGATGTCCTTAAGTCAATTCTTTGGGCCATTAATCCGTGGAAACCCGACATAATCCTGCTTTACTACCCTGTGTTACTTTTGTTAAAGTGCATCGCTAAGGTCGCTAAATAGGTTAACATATAGTACGACCAGTAAAGAAAAATGAAAGTAAAATACATTCAAATGGAAGCTGTTTCAGTATGAACCAAAACCTTTTTACATAAAAAGAATATGCGCAAGTTAACTTAGTTTTAGCAAGAGTCGAGTATAAATATACGATGATGAAGGATCCGACCCACTCCGGGAACTTTGTGGCTTTCACTGAGTAACAGCAGTTCGACCAATGGCAACGTTACTTACGCACACGACTTACATTGCCTTTGAGACGTAATGAGATAATACGCATCATCCGACCGACTGACTACAGACCCAACTTACCGTACAAAAATACACCCAAATTACTAGCAGAGCCGAAATGAAAGCAATTTTCTGACAATCATGACCGGCCCAGACCTTTCCAAGTTCCACAACCGCTTATCTCCCAACCCTGACCATTACAAGTAATGGAAATCGAATTACTATTTAAGCAAGATAAACGGAAAACGTGCGGTTTGAACGGTCATCGTTCTAACTTACAAAGTTACACACGAGAGCCTCAACTTTACGGGCGATAAACAAGCGAAATGTTACGATGCGGACACCGGAGCCCTGAGCTGAGGTAGACCTTTAAACGGTCTAATTCTTTAATGACAAATGCCACTTTCCCACAACATTGTTATGCGCTGACATTAAAATATCTGTTACACAACGAGGTTTACAGTCTATCTTGATTGAAGGTAATTGCACCCCTGTGGAATATCATGGCCTAGACACAGTAGCATGAAACCGTTTAAATGTATAAAAACAAGAGCAGTTACTGCTATCCAGAAATGAATATCAAATCACATTTTGTAAAATCCTCCCGTGAGAATCAACGTCAATTTAAGGGGCAAACTCGTAAATCTGTTCAGATTTTCAAATATCCTTTTTTATTTTATTTCTACCCAATTTATGGAGTACCCACGCGTTCTAAAGAAAGAGCTATTATATTTCATGCTGTCATTGTGAGACCAACCGTGAAGTTTTAGCTTTATTAAAAGTTAACGTTCAACTTGCCACTTGACGTTTAAACAGATATCTGCACAGTGAATGTTATCCAGCGAAATGATAAGCCTTTACTTGGACTCGTTGTAGCGATGGGTCGTTGACGGTTTTTCGGTCAACGAAACGTTAACGTTGATTCACGCTTGTCAACTAGTTAATCAACTAGTTAAATTCGTCAACGAGTTGACGAATTTAACTGTCAACTTGCAACGTAAACCGTTGATTCATTAAACGGTTTATAATCAACGATTGCGCGTTTATTTTAAGAAACAATTTGATTCAAATTTTGTATTGGAAACGTTTTATGTACAAACTAACATCTTAAATTGTGTGAAATAAAAATATTTTTAATACATTTTTCACAGAGGGTTGTTCGCTATACCTCGTGCGTCTCAGAAAATAGTACATTTCAAATAATACATTGGGATCATTAAACAAACTCCACCAATATTTATGTACTATTCTTAAAATAAATAATTCGAAAATCAACTCATTCAACCGCTCGCAATCTATGACTTTAAAAATATCGAACCATAAAACTCAACGTTGAAGATAACGTTTGCGTTCTCGTTAATTCAACTCGTTGAATTGAACGAACGAACGAGTTCAACTCATAAACGTCGTTGACGTATAATTCAACTAGTTGTACACTCGTTCGTTCGTTCTCGTTAATTCAACTCGTTGAATCAACGAGTGCGAACGAACGAACGACTTGCAACTCATAAACGTCGTTGACGAATTCAACTAGTTGATTCATATTCAGTTAACGTTAATACGTTGACAGGAGATCAACGGTTGATTCAACTAGTTCGTTGATTCAACGCTCATCCCTAACTCGTTGCCTAGAATGCAAAATAACTGAACATAACGTTAAGCATAGTGTTTGTATTACGTCGTCGGCAGCACTAGAAATTACCTGAAATTGGTGTTGCAGGCAGAATATCGCGCAAGTTTAATATATCGCCTCTACTTGTCTGACATATTTACGTATTTTTTTCTTAACATCTCAGACAGTGAAAAGGGGAAAAATTCAGGCTGAAGAATTATTGATCGTTCTGATCTGTAAATAGATACCAACGCGTATAATCCTGAGGTGTGGTGAGACGGGTGCATATAAATATATAATGGTGTTTATTTTGTTGCAGCGTCGCGTATTCGATACGAGATCACGAGCGGGAACATAGGCGGCGCATTCGCCGTCAAGAACATGACTGGCGCCATCTACGTGGCAGGCGCGCTCGACTACGAGACTAGGAAACGGGTAAGCCTTCATCTCCGTTTTTCATTTTAAAAATATCAATCCCTCATCGTACATGATATAAACTCAACCCCAATAAGTTAAAAAAAAACCCTTTTTGAAACTTCACATTTTCACAGAATGGCATTAACAACGGTTCAATGGCTCCTGTTTAAAGAACCGTGAATCATACGTTTAAATGGGCCACCGTTTATTAAAAGTAAATATTGAAAAATATGTACAAGTTTACACATTTACTAGAGCTAGGTTTTTATTTGAATTCTACTAATTACTGTTAGTCTTTGATTTGGCTTAAAATAAAGTTTACTCGTAAATATTTAAGGTTGATGGACGCTTATAAATTGGTTAATTGTTAAAGGTCAGAAGCTAAATAACGCTTTTCACAAAATGTTTTGAAAATTAATTTAGTCACCTCGGATTACGGGCCCATGTTAGCATAGATAGAAAATACAATTAAATTTATGAAAAATAACCCAGATTAATATTCATAAAGGGCGATAATAAAGCTTTGGAATGTGAGTGTTTTAAAACAATTGCGCGGTTTTATAGTGACGAATGGTCCCCGAGAGGGGCTGTAACCACGATAAAGTGGAAAATAAATAAATCGATATCTGAACGGTTTTGTTGAGTCGTGATGTGGAGAATTTATTGTATGTATCGCTGGGTAATAGTGCGGTGGAGCACCTACTCTTATGCGAGCGATACACGGGCTTCGTTATTTGATGCGCTGAATCATTGCATAAACAAGCTTGTTCAGATACACTTACAATAGAATGTTGGACTTATTCGGTTTATTTTAAAATCCTTTACTCTATACTCTTACTTATCTTTCGTTTGGAGCCAATAATGATTTTAGAGGATTTGATTATTTTGTGGGAGCAGTGGTGGCCCAGTAGTATCGGCCTCGACTTACGAGTTGTAGGTCATGGGTTCGAACCCCGCCAGGCGCATTACTTTGTGTATTTTATTTCATCACCACTGCTCTCAAAACGGTGAAGGAAAATATCGTGAGGAAACCGGCAAGCCCTAGAACCAAAAATTCGAAGACATGTGACATCCACCAATCCGCACCGGGCCCGCGTGGTGGATTATGGCCCACCCGCTCTCACAGAGAGGAGGCCTGTGTCCCAGCAGTGGGAACATTAATAGGCTGATGATGATGATGATGATTATTTTGAAGAGAAACGAGCCCGAGGGGTACACTTAGAGCCTATGCACATCACGTTGCAACGCGCCGGTGCAACGCGTTTTAGAAACGCGCGTCAACGGCGCGTTTTCATCAGAGCAGTTTGTTGTCGTTTGTTTTAGGCTGCGTCTGACTTGCGTGCGTATCGCGTCTGCCCGTTTTAAAAACGTGGTGTGGATAGGCTCTGAGAGAGACTGGTTTTTTGTACCTTGTATCCAATAAACTTATGAATTAGTCTATAAACTAGTTTCATCATCATAAGCCTATAAATGTTCCCACTGCTGAGACTCAGGCCTCCGCTTAGTGAGAGGGAGTCGGCCATAATCCATTATGGCGGGCCCAATGCCTGTAGGTGGATGTCACATGTCTTGGAATTTTTGGTTCTAGGTCATACCGGTTTCTTAAAGATATTCTGTTTCTTTAATTAGGGCAGTAGTGATGAAATAAATTAAATTACACAAAGTAATGCGCCTCCAGTTAGAACCCACAACTTACATCTCGTAAGTCGGGGCCGATATCACTGAGCCACCACTGCTCTCAAAAAAACTATAGTTTTTTAAGTACTAAATATAGCACTTAACAAACTTTTAACTTGTATTTTCATTCGTTCTAATCTAATCCAGCGCTTCATTTTACACCAAAGTAAACCTAATCCACGTAAGTTTCTGCAAAGCTTCTGGGGCTCTAATAAAGCAAATCCTGTAAGTAATTAGCGTAACTTAAAGTTGCTCGGCAAGTAGTAACCTAAGTTCGTCATCAACAATTATGGCACGTGTCAACTACTCGTAAATCCCAAATTAAACAAGTGAGGGATAACTAAGTAAGACAACATAATTAAAGATAAACCACTCGTACAGACACGCAGTGGAAATATAACACTAAAATAGGTTTGTGCATAAACAGTACGCCCGGGGCCGTGACACAGAAACGAGCAAGGGTTTTTTGCGAGTTCCGAAATGTCTTTCTTATTTAACAACAGACCTAAGGCCCGAATGTCTATAACCCTTTTATGTCGTATAGTAATTAAAGTAGAGGTGAGCTGGATCAAAAGAGAATTAATCGCCCTTTGAACATAATTCTGTACTAAAATAAACGGGCGGCGTTAAACGGTAACAGTGTTTCGCTTACTTTTTGCCCCTTGGCGAGTTTCAATTTTAAACGTCGCGTCCTGGAGGCGGTCGCCGCTCGCCTATCAGAACACCCTCTTTGTTACAGCCTCGAGAAAGTTTCCAGCAACTTTTCACGAGATAAATAATTTAATCTTTAATACCCATTTAAGCGAGCCGGCGTAGTTGTTACCAAAGGCTGTATTGCTATCAAACTGCAGATTCTCACGGAGCTTTTATGGATGTAAACCAGTTTACTCTCTACACTCCTTTTGCTTTTAAACGTTTCAGACTTCGCTTAAATGTTCAGGAAATACATTTATTGCTATATATTTAGAGCGAAAGACGCCTCTGTTGAATAAAAGCAACGGGGGCGGCTCGTAGGAAAATTGAATTTGCCTGTCATGTTCCGCCCTTAACGCGTTGTGTGACTTTGTTTCCGCTGACGACGCAAGTTTATTTTATAGAGCACCTGGAAACTTTGACCTGCTTGTGTATACGTGTTGCAGCATCAACTATAGGGAATGAAACGAGTAAATCCATTGCCCAGAGTACATATAAGCTAGATCCGACACTACCATAGCACCTCTCAAATACGCAACCGTATTTCCACCAGTATTTTACTGGAAGCATTACTCGAACAGAACGTGCGGTCACCTGCGCCAACATTATTGCAGTTGTTAGTAGACACGATATCATTATGCTTGTTGTGCGCTCAAATTCATTAGGCATCCGCGAATAATGAAATTTTCCGGTTTTCACAAATCAGAATTAATATGATCCAATGAATGCAGTGTTCCAACTTGTATAAAGTATGTGAGATGACTTTTGAAACAAACATTTCCCTCCCGAGTGAGGAAATTACTGAACGACACTGACAGATGACACCAATAACTCCCTCGGGTCGCAAACACGCTCACTTTATTTTCGAAGCCAAGTGTGGACTTGGTACATTTTTGGTAACAATTTATATACCCGAACGAATTCGTTAGCACTTTATTCGTTAAAAGGTTTAAAAAATTTTCTAAAATCGGCTGATTGTTACCCTAATTTGTCACGAGAACTAGACCCGTCAAATTTGAGACGTAATTATTATTATCATGAAGAAAATATTTCCATCATTCCGTTATTACAAAGCTCCAAATAAAGTTAATTATCCCCGTTTTAAATTACTTTTTCTAACTTTCTATTAAACTTTTTAAATTACCTTGTTAAATTGTAATTACAGAAGTCAAAGGAGTTTCATTAAATCAGCGAAAGGAAAAAAAAACGATGACTTTATTCAAAACGATAGCAATGTCTGGAAGCAGTTCCGTATTGCTGACAGATTGTAATTAAAAAAAATCGAGAAGAAACTTTTTTAATTAATTAAGGACGTCGCTAGGTTTGCAAAATATTGTATGGGTATCGGGAGTAATATGTTAATATTAAATGGCTGTATAGTACGAGCTGAAGCTGGCTGCCTCCGACAACCTAAAGGAGAACTACACGACCGTGGTGATCCACGTGAAGGACGTGAACGACAACCCGCCCGTGTTCGAGCGCCCCACCTACCGCACGCAGATCACGGAGGAAGATGACCGCAACCTTCCCAAACGAGTGCTGCAGGTCCGACTCCACGCCACTCGCGATCAATTCGATTCTTTATTGAACTCCGGCTACGCCAGCGAGTGTTTCAAAAGAGAATCGAATGAAACTCCGCGATCTCTTGATTGACACTCATAGTATCATTAGCTTGCATGGCATGGGGATTTCGTTTGCGACACATTTTTACTCCGTAGTTTGTTTTTCTTTTTTTTTTGCTAGTGTCCTTGTTGTTTTGATTTTTGCATCCAAATAGTTTATTGCGGCGGGCAGCAGTTCCAGCACAAAGTGGTGATTCCTCGTGTCGTTATTGAGCGTTTCTTTCAGAATTTTCATGATTTGTCTTTTGTTCTCGTTTTTTTTATTAAACTGTAACCGTATTGACATTGGATTTAGGTAACATTAAGTGTTTTAGCGATAAAATGTTCGAAATTAAGTGCGAACCGACGTTCGAAGAAATGGCGTAGGACTTTTTTTTTCAATTTTTGGCTCGAGTTTCAATTTAGTGTATAACAAACCTACTACAGTGAAATGTCAGCACTTCGCTCCACGACAGATATTGAAATCACCAATCGAACATCACTCGAAGTGCTTCGCGCCGACACGACTGAAACTCAGTGGGTCGCGTAATATCTCGTCCGGCGCGCCAACCTTCCTAAAACAACCACTCTGCGGTTAATAATATTTATTTACTCGGCTCCATCGGAAACTAAGCATTTTTTAAATATAAATTTATAGTCAAAGTCGACTTTTCCCATTTTTATAACGATAATGACGAGAAGTTCGGCAGCTGGGCGCGAGTTGCCGAGAGAGCGTTTGAAATTTGTACTTTTCAATTATTGCACGAAACCCGAAAGCAAAGTTCTTCGCGCAGCATAAATTAACTTCTTCATTGCGATTAATTCGCGGTGGCTTTTGGCGAAACATTTTCTCTGATGACTTTATTTACTCAAACATAAATATATAAATATAGCACGAGGTCTAATAAAAGCAGTGTGCAGTACATATAAATCATTCTGTATCGATATGATATATTTCACGTAGTCGCGGCATCCGTTAAAACTGCGGCTGTGGAATTGTACCGTGGCTTATCTGCAACAAAATGGACTTTTATGAAAGGATCAAAAGTAATAAATCATAAATAACCTCATATTTACATGTGCTCAAAAGTTTCGTGAATAATTGACTTTCGTTCACTTTTATGTTGGGGCACGGATGTCTCGATGAGTTTTATGATTGAAAACTATAGTTAGTTACAAACATTTACCATTAATAGTACAGTTAGAGATGAACCTCCGTCGTGGCAGAGTGGAGTGTGATGCATGAGCATGGAGAGTGTATGTGTGCGTGTCGCAGTACGAGCTGACGCTGGTGGCGTCGGACGGCCGCAACGAAAACTCGACGCGCGTCGTGGTGCGCGTGCTCGACGTCAACGACCTGCCGCCCAAGTTCACGCGCAGCGCCTACGTCACGCAGGCACTCGAGGAGACCGGCCCCTTCCCACACCCCCTTATACAGGTTTTTTAAGTTGTTTTTTTTTTTTGTTTTTTATTTTAATTTATCTTCTTCCAAGCGATGTCCAGACCAGGACCGCTTCCCCTGTCTGCAATAAATAATCTTATATTTTATTTACGCAACTAACATTCTTCAGCTGCCCCAAAAACGCCTTCAAATAACCCAAATTGATCACGACAAAAACATTCCTTTCCCTTTATAAAATTAAATTCTTTTCTCGCATATTACAACACTTCCCGTCGGCAGCTGCAAACACATTTCAAATATTGACATGCAAATTTAAAAGGACCCTAAGCTAGGAGCAGCAAACGGTACTTAAACCGATTTTATTTTTGAGCTGTAACCATTTTCAGGGTTACTCTTGTAAGCATAAAAAGTCCATTTCATAGATAAAACCTACCAACGCAGCATGTTCATACAGTGCGTGTAATTTGTGTGAACCACCTCTCTTCACTTTGAAAACCATTATGAAAGGTCGTTTCGATTGTGATTAAGCGATAAAAATGCCAGCTTTACATACTAACTTATACAAACAGTCACAATTTTATATCCTTACAAACTCCATTCCTTTTGTAAAATTATTTTATATTATTTTAATTTGGCTTTTATTTTTTGGGTGAAGTGGTCTCCTACGGTAAATCGTACCTACACATATATAACCACGTAGGTATCATAATTTTGTGTTAACTCGTAACTGAATCCACAGGTTTCAAAGGTAAGTAATAATGTAAGTAGATTTAGCAGAGCTTTTAGTGAAAGCTCACGCATTAGTAGATACAGTTTGTTCGCGATAGTATAGTTTCACAGCATGAATGGTGTTTATTTGATTTCAAGACGCTTTTACTATTTCGCAACGTCTTATAGTTCTGTCAATAGCATATGAGAAGAACGGGAAATGAAATGCAAAAATTAAATTCTACATTTTGCTCAACTTTGTCTCTGTGTTGTGTCTTAGGTGATATTTCAGAGAATATCCTTGTAACTATTTTAGTATTCAGATAGTAACCTCATGAAAACTATGCTTTATTTCGGCTCTTGTGATCAGACGATCACAAAATTGAGTTATTTGATTATAATTTATTTTATATTCTACTAGAAGTAAAGTAGGTTATTAATATAATAATAATAATCATGGATGGTATTATTTCAACTTACCTCGGTATGTAATATACTTTACTATAACTTTGTAAGCGTAATTTAGAAGAATGGCTCATAAAAATGTTGAATTTGTGCGACAAAACAGTTTTAGAGGCAGGTTGCCTTGACTTTTATACTCAATCATGAAAATTCAACGTTCTCTTAGAGTGGAGCTCTCGTCCCAAGTCGCTTGTAGTGACAAGCTTTTTTATAATTGGAGTGAGATTCGCAAATGATCCGAGTAATTACGCAAACGTCGACCCTCTTCATTTCAGACGCTCCAGGCAGTCTGACGTAATTGGACATTCCAGTAGCCATAAGTTTACGTATGCCAATTTTAAAGGGATCAATTCCTCCATTAAACTCTCGATAAACAGTTAAGTATTGTCATGAATTTGAATCACTTGTCGCAATGACCTCATTAGTGTGTTTATTTTCGTTTTCTATGGAACGTATACCTTAGATATTTCCCCCCTTACTTATAAAGCTTGTGGTGCTTAGCTACCGATTAAATATCACCTGTCATTTTCATTTCGATTTCAATGAATAGAGATGGCAAGTGACTTAAGAACTATTTAAGATAAGTAACGTCTAATTAATGTTTATAAGTAAGGGGGTTCATCTCTAGAATCACTTCGCTTCACCATAAGCTCTAGAACAGTGATAAAATTCTTTCGGCTTTCTCGTCGTTGTCCTTAAAAAGAACAAAGTTTGCGATGCTTCCGCTGGTGGAGGCCGCTGCAAACAATCCGGGGTGTTGGGGCTCATAAACTTTGGAGAACTTCCGTGGTAGCATCGCCACTATAAAATACATAGTAATTTACATTCTGCCTGAGATTAAAGTTGTTTGGACGTTTTATGGCAGCATCATAAGGAAAATCTGAGAATTGGGACAAGTCAGCACACTACGGTTATGGAAAGCTCTGTCAATAAGAATTGATAATAAATAGTTATTAGTATAAATAAGTAGCTTGTTATAACTTTCGTCGAAGTTCTAGTAGTTCCTAACGACTGGGGAGCATTTACTCGCGACGTGGATGGCAGTCGTCGGTCGTCGTAAATTAGATCAAATATTACTTTCTTCCTTTTGAAACGGATAATTGTTAGAGTACAATAGGCCTGAGGATAGGAGGGGAGGTGGGTCGGGTCATTATAAAAAGCCAGCTTTTTAGCTAGTTCCCCGTGATTAATCTTCATAAAACCAACTTCGATAAATTACTGGATAAAGTTTGAATATTCATAGATATTAATTATGCAGAGCCACTTCTGGTATCTGAAAACCTAAAGAATTTAAGTTACTGTCCAATGCCAAGTGATTTGATTGGCTCTGATTTCAATGTGTAAATCAGAACAAATGACGAGTTTGACAGTGTTTTAGTTAATTTTCGGGTTAATCCTTTTATGTGTAGAAGCCGAGTAATAGGTAATAGGAAATGTTTGAGTTTAAAGGCAATTTATACGTATAATCAATATTTACGTACCCTGGGGACATTTTCATCGAATCACGCTGAACTTTCTAACTATCGTATATGATTCGATAATGAAAACACAACACAGAGCCGGAGGCAACTTCCTATTGAACGTTCTACATCACTAACTAGTGTGGATTTATGTGTGCTTTAATTGCTTGCTTTTCTTTGACTTTGGTTAAACTAATCCCAACCACAAGAGGTAAGTGAAATTTAATGATTTGAAACTAAATTCCTAAAATATGTGTCTACCATCAATTGCATTGCGCATTTCATAAAAACTATTCATCTAAGAACAAGAGATTCACATGTATTCTCTTTCAAACAGGTCACAGCTACGGATGGCGACAAAGATAGACAACAAAACATAGTTTATTTCCTCACCGGTCAGGGCATCGATCCTGACAATCCTGCGAATAGCAAATTCGATATTAATCGCACCACGGGAGAAATATTCGTACTCAAAGTAAGTATTGTATTTATTACACAATATAACATCATTTGTAATTGAGTTTCGTTGAATAATAAGGTGCAGGTACACTCGAACACCTGATACCGATGCCTTTGGAATGAGAGTTTTCAAGAACAGGAATGACTGGCCAATAGAACGCGCGCTTTGCATGCACAATGCAATCACACATTTATTGCGTTCCATTTGCTCCGTAAGTTGGACACAGATATTTCTGAAATGAGAAAAACCGAATGTTCTCTGAATGTTAATTAGCGACTCTTTAGAAAATTGGAATACTTTTTCGGTCGCCTCGCTGCTGAAAAGCGAAGGATACTTGCGACTTTAACTTTGCTTTGTGAGTTTAGGATCGGTTTGTTTGCCGATCACCAAGTAAACACTATCTCTGTATTTACCAAACCCTTTTAACAGCATTTATATAGGTATCACAAATGTGTGTTGTTATACCTACTATGAATAAGAGAATGAAATTGTAATAAAATTTAGATGCTGCTGAAACAGTTCTTATTTAATTAGTCTAATTATAACGTGCTAATTAGTTCCCTAAATTAACAAAGTAAATTAGAAAACAGTGGTAGGTGTAACAAACCCAGACAGCCGATATTATCTTTTAAATTCGGCATAATTATATGATTGCAAGTGGGTTTGAAACGTGTTATTTGTCCACAGCCGTTAGATCGCGATCAACCTAATGGGCGACCACAATGGAGGTTCACAGTATTTGCACAAGACGAAGGCGGCGAAGGTCTCGTGGGATACGCAGATGTTCAAGTTAATCTTAAAGACATCAATGATAATGCCCCTATTTTCCCTCAAGGCGTATATTTCGGTAATGTCACAGAAAATGGCACAGCTGGTATGGTCGTTATGACTATGACAGCCATCGACTATGACGATCCCGCAGAAAGTAATAATGCTAAACTGTGGTATTCTATAGAGAAAAACGTAATCGAAGAAGAAACAGGCTCACCTATTTTTGAAATCGAACCAGAAACTGGCGTTATAAAAACTGCGGTGTGCTGTCTGGATCGCGAAAGAACGCCAGATTATTCGATTCAAATAGTAGCATCCGATGGAGGGGGGTTAAAGGAACTGGTACTGCTTCCATTAGAGTAAAGGACATAAACGATATGCCACCGCAATTCACCAAAGACGAATGGTTTACTGAGGTGGATGAAACGGATGGAACTAATTTGCCCGAAATGCCTATCTTGACAGTTACTGTCCATGATGAGGATGAAACGAATAAATTCCAATATAAAGTTATTGAAAATAGTGGATATGGTGCTGATAAGTTTACTATGGTTAGGAATAATGACGGCACAGGTTCGTTAAAAATTGTACAGCCTTTAGATTATGAAGACCAATTACAAAGTAATGGCTTCAGATTTAGGATACAGGTTAATGATAAAGGAGAAGATAATGACAACGACAAATATCACGTAGCTTATTCGTGGGTAGTGGTTAAGCTTAGAGATATTAATGACAATAAACCTCAATTTGAAAGAGCTAACATAGAAGTTTCAGTCTATGAGAACGCTGAAGTTGGTAAAAGCTTAGAAACATTTAAAGCAACTGATCCAGATCAAGGAGGGAAAAGTAAAGTTTCATACGCTATCGATAGGTCATCCGACAGAAAGCGTCAATTTTCGATCAATCAAGAGGGAACTGTAAGCATACAACGCTCTTTAGATAGAGAAGATACTCCCAGGCATCAAGTAAAGATTTTAGCTATTGATGACGGAGTACCACCAAGGACTGCGACTGCAACCCTGACGGTAATCGTTCAAGATATAAATGACAATGCTCCTACATTCCTAAAAGATTACAGGCCTGTTCTAACTGAACACATAACGCCTAAAAAAGTGGCGGAAATCTTAGCTACAGATGATGATGACCGATCCAAAAGCAACGGACCGCCATTCCAGTTCAGACTTGATCCTGGTGCAGATGATATTATTCGAGCTTCTTTCAAAGTAGAACAAGATCAGAAAGGTGCCAACGGTGATGGAATGGCTATAGTGTCGTCATTACGATCTTTTGACAGAGAGCAACAGAAGGAATATCTTATTCCTATCATTATCAAAGATCATGGAAATCCTGCTATGACTGGAACCAGCACTTTAACTGTTGTAATTGGCGATGTAAACGATAATAAAATGCAACCGGGATCTAAAGAAATACTTGTGTACAGTTACCAAGGTCAAGCACCAGATACTGAAATAGGTCGAGTTTATGTGTATGATCTTGACGATTGGGATCTACCAGATAAAAAGTTCTTCTGGGAAAGTTCAGAACATCCAAACTTTACTTTGAACGAAGAAACTGGAATGATACAAATGAGACACAAGACCAGAGAGGGTAGATATCATCTAAAGTTCAAAGTTTACGATAGGAAACATACACAAACAGACGTGCCTGCTAATGTCACTGTGTATGTAAAAGAAATATCACATGACGCTATAATAAATTCTGGATCTATCCGAATATCGGGAATATCTGATGAAGACTTTATCAGGGTTTGGAATTATAAGACCCTTAGCGTTTCAAGGAGCAAATTAGACATTTTCAAGGACAAATTGGCTGACTTGCTAAATACCGAACGTGAAAATATTGACATTTTCAGTGTACAGCTTAGAAAGAAGCACCCTCCAGTAACTGATATTCGTTTTTCTGCCCATGGTGCTCATTATTATAAACCTATACGATTAAACGGCATTGTATTAATGCACCGAGAAGAAATCGAGCGGGCTGTGGGAATTAACATCACAATGGTTGGCATAGATGAATGTTTATATGAAAATCAAATGTGTGAAGGATCCTGCACCAACGTTTTGGATATAAGCAATCTGCCTTACATGGTAAATGCAAATAAAACAGCTCTTGTTGGCGTTCGCGTGGATGTAATCGCCGAATGCACGTGTGGTGCCCGAAACTTCACTCAAGCAGAAACTTGCCGCAATTCTCCTTGCTACAACGGGGGCAGATGTATAGAAGGCAAATATGGTTTGGCGTGTTCTTGTCCCCCTGGATATACAGGGCCAAGATGTCAGCAACATCGAGGAGCTTTAGAGGCACAGGTTGGGCTTGGTATCCTGCTCTGGAAATGTGTGATAGTTCTCATTTAAGCTTTGAATTTATCACGAGAAAGTCGGAAGGGGTCCTGCTATACAATGGCCCTATTGTGCCTCCAGAACCAGAAGAAATAATGGTATCAGATTTCATATCTCTAGAATTAGAAAGGGGCAATCCCAGACTTCTCATTGATTTTGGATCTGGCACTTTAGAACTCAGAGTGAAGACAAAGAAATCCTTAGATGATGGTGAATGGCATAGAATAGATATTTTCTGGGACACAGAAAATGTCAGAATGATTGTAGACTTTTGTAAATCAGCTGACATTCAAGAAATGGAAGATGGCACTCCACCAGAGTTTGATGACTCCACGTGTCAGGCCACTGGGACAATACCACCATTCAATGAATATCTTAATGTTAATGCACCACTACAAATTGGTGGCTTGTACATAGAACACTTTGATCCAACTCATTATCACTGGCAATACATGCCTATTGGCAAAGGTTTTGACGGATGCATACGAAACTTGATCCACAATAGCAAATTATATGACTTAGCTCATCCCGGTCTATCTAGAAATTCTGTAGCGGGCTGTCCTCAAACCGACGAGATATGTAACCAAGCGGACACTACTTCACGGTGTTGGGAGCACGGCACCTGTGTCGGAAGTTTCTCTGAAGCACGATGTCAGTGCCAGCCTGGTTGGACAGGACCCTCATGTAACTTACCAACAACGCCGACCAGTTTCCGGCCTCAGAGCTACGTGAAATTCGCCTTAAGTTTTGAACCAGACAGGTTTAGTACACAAATTCAACTTCGGTTTAGAACACGCGAACCACACGGCGAACTTTTTAGAGTGAGCGATCAACACAATCGGGAATACGGCATACTTGAAGTGAAAGAGTCGCGATTACACTTCCGATACAATCTAAATTCGCTTCGAACTGAGGAACGTGATGTATGGCTGAACTCCGTCGCTGTCGACGATGGCCAATGGCATATAGCTCGTGTAAGCCGTTACGGTAGCGCTGCGATGCTTGAAATAGATGGCGGCGAAGGAAGGAGATACAACGAAACGTTTTATTTTGAGGGCCACCAGTGGCTGCTGGTGGACAAACAAGAAGGAGTATATGCGGGTGGCAAAGCAGAATATACGGGAGTTCGAACCTTTGAAGTGTATGCTGACTTCCAGAAGGGTTGCCTGGACGACATCAGGTTGGAAGGCAAGCACCTGCCGCTGCCGCCGGCGATGAACGGCACGCAGTGGGGGCAGGCGACGATGGCCAGGAACCTGGACCGCAACTGTCCCTCAAACAGCCCGTGCATCAACGTGCACTGCACTGAGCCCTTCGTTTGCGTCGACCTCTGGAATGAATATGAGTGCACGTGAGTATTCGTCGATTATTTCTTTTTTTTTAAATCTTCTCCTTTTGGTCTTAAGGCGCTCCCTCACCGGGAGCATTCGTGTAATGTAACATTATAAATTCGACTTTGAGCATTAGATTACCAGTTATGTACCTCTCTGGTTGACGAGCATTCGCGTACATTTAGTATAGATTTGATAAAATTGATGAAATGTTCTAAAACATTCTTATATTATTGACATTACAGGTGAATGCTCGCGTTGAGGGAGCGCTTTTATAGTTTGCAAAACAGCTGTGTGATCCTAGGTTCAATCCCTAGGAATTTAATCATGTAAATGGGTTTCAATAAAAAAAAAATAACATTATATGTTTGAGTTAAGCCCGATAAATTGCATTAATTGGTTCATTCAATTAATTTCCCAAAATGCTAAATTATTTCATTTCACACAAAGATCGATAGGTAGATTATTCCTTTGCATCGATCAACTATAAATAATTACGATAAAACTAATTAATACGATTGATGTTTATAGTTCCTACCTTTTATTTTGAAGCGTGCACTGAGTTTCGACTTATATTTAATTTTATTTATTTATTACGTAACTTTTGATTATTTTAAACTTTTTACTTTTATGCTGGACATAACCTTATTTATTTATTATTAAATACATGACTCTTAATGCTATTAATACTTTCGTTTGATACTTATTACTTTTTATCTACTTAACATGTAATACTATGTACTAATGCTTATAAATTATAATATGATATTGAAATGATGTTTAGTTGCGGTGAGGGTTTGGTATTGTCTCCGGACGGCAAAGGATGTGTAGACAAGAACGAATGTCTATACTTCCCGTGCCGCAATGGCGGCTCGTGCGTGAACCGCGAGCCTGGCTACCGCTGCCACTGCCCCGAAGGGTTCTGGGGCGAGAACTGTGAACTCGTACAAGAAGGCCGCACTCTCAAGCTCAGCATGGGCGCGCTCGCAGCGATCCTCGTCTGCCTCCTCATTATCATGAGTGAGCACCATCGTAGTCACGTTTGCGCGTTTCCCACTAGACGATCATCCCGACGCACTATCACTAACGCACTCACATCATCTCATAGACCTATATGTGTATATGTAGCCGTGTTCTAGCTCGATGTTATACAGTAGTGCATGCTATATGGGGTGGGGGCTCAGTGCGCGCGCGGTGTCGCGCGGAGGTGAGGTACAGTACGCACGTTGTAGGTGCCCCGGGGGCTCGGTGCGCGCGGGCGGCACGTGCGTCAACGTGGACGAGTGCGTGGGCATGCCGTGCAGGCACGGCGGCACGTGCGTGGACCGCGAGCCGGCGCGCCGCTACGACTGCGTGTGCGCGCTCGGCTACACCGGCCACGACTGCGAGCTCGAGCTGCTCGCCTCCGGCAGAATCACGCCCTCCAGAGATTTCATTATAGCTATCATTGTTTGTTTGTTCATGCTTTTAGGTGAGCACCACATTCTGTTTACTTGCATGCAATTACCGCCCTTGTGTACATTGTGCCATTTATCAACATTATTTTTACATAACAAATGTGCACAATAACTTTTTATCGCGTTCATTTATTCGATGTGTGTTAAATGTTGTGCAATTATAATTTGTCAAACATTATTTTGATCACTTATTTAGATGGTAATGTAAATTTAATTTATTAATTCAACACGTTTATTTTTAACATACCTATCAGAAACATAATTGAAACTACGGATTAATTAATTATTTTGATATAATATGTTACCTAGTTAAAACGATATTTATGAATAACATTATATATAATGACAATAATTTGATATTGACACTACAACTTATTATAATTTAAATCATACAGTCAGTATATAAAACGATTTCGAGTATTTCCATTGAATGAGATAAGAATAATTGCGTTAATAAAAGGAGGTAGGTGTCTAACTGTCTCCTCTATTCCGAAATCATTGTGCCGGGCCCTTCCTTTATTAAATACCTATCTTACGGAAATTGAAATAACTGAAACAGTCCCAAACGTTAGAGACCCATTATGATCAATTTCCGAGTAACAAATCGTTGTAGGTTTGTGGACATAATCTCATATAGAAAGTGTCGTTATAATTAATGAGGATAATATATTAAAAGTAAAAATTCATTTAATAAAATGTAATTGGATAACATTGAGGAGCTTTTAGAAAAACAAAATTTTAGGTAAGCAGACCAGTAGGTACCCTTTGTTTTTACGTGGTAATATCATCAAATGAGTCTTCCCACACCTGGCGGATGGGAAGGACGGGACGGGATGGGATGGGATGGGAGGGACTGTCAGACTCGTACTGACTAAAATCCACGGCGTCCTTTACATTCCGAGTTCATGGTTACCTGATAAGTCAGTCTCGCGACCAAGTAACGAGCCTACGTTGCTCTTGTAATTATTATCTTATGAGAAATGTTTTTATAAAATATATGTTTTAAGTCATTATAATTATGAAACATACGAAATGTTTGTAGTTTAATGACAACGTAAAAATACATAATAACTATTCACTCTTAAAAGAACATTTCACAAACATTCTCTGCCTAAGTAATTTGACTTGCTCAGAAAATACTTAAAACTTTCTTGTTAAGAAAATAACTTCATATCAAAGAATATTGCATTCTGGAGAGTAATTTATTTCACAAACGTTTTAATATTTTCTGACATTGTCTCTGTATACGTACGTACTATTAGCGTAACTACTTATGTACTAGCCTTATGTAAATTCAATTTATATTTGATTTGTAAAATGAGAAATTTACCTAGTATAAAATTATTATGTGAATACGAAACTACAACATTTTTAATCCTTAACCAAATCACAAACACGCCTCTTTTGTATACTTTTCAAATAAATATCTGTAAGTAAGAGCTTAGAGATATAACTTTTGATTTAAAGCGACAGCGAGAAGGTGAATAAATAGTAAACGCTAGGATTTATTCATCTAGAAAGAGCAGGTACATTCGTAACAAGTAGAGAATAACACGTTTACAAAAGGAATATGAGTGAGCCGTGCGATCCGAGCACCGGCCGCGGGGTACTCCTCTCCACTCCAAACTTACTTAACTAGAGAAATGCACATAATTTTTTATTGTTTTTCGAATCACACTCATTCATTTTGTCGCGTTTCATGACTCGTAACTTGCTATAGAATTTGTTCATAACATTCCATGCTTGAACTTTTGATTGTGTGTGTGTTACTCTGAGCTTTTGATTGTCTATAAAACTGTTCGCTCTCGTCATCAGTTTTGGTGTTAGTATTCGTGGTGTACAACCGTCGCCGGGAAGCCCACATCAAGTACCCTGGACCTGACGACGATGTTCGAGAAAACATCATCAACTATGACGACGAAGGGGGTGGTGAAGACGACATGACAGCCTTCGACATCACTCCGCTGCAGATACCCATCGGTGGACCACTACCTGATCATGCGCCTACTAAGTTACCATGTAAGTTACTTTGACGATCTCGTGCGTAATCTTTAATTATGCAATTGCAAAACCTGAACAGTTCAACTCAATTTCTTAAGACTATGCTCTTGAAACATTAAAAAACTTGAATTTTAGAAATAGTATATAGAAATTGAGTATTTAAGAAATTGAGCATAGTCTTAAGAATTATTCTTGATCTTCGATTGACTGCGACATCATCTCAAAGATTAGCGATTATTCCAGCACAACCCATCATCACATTTGCATAATATGTTGTGCAATGGTTACAAATAAACGCCCCGACATTTTACCCGGGTGGTGTAAGAGGCGATAAAGGGATTATATCGTTACGTCCGGGACCATATTTTGTTCCGAATGTCTGCGGGGAAATGACTGTTTTATAGTTGACATGTGCGATTTGAAACGTTGACGAAAACAAATTATACGGATCTTACAACGAATTTAGTACCCAACTTTATTAAGGTGCGGTCAAACCGAACGGATTGACTGGCTGCGGACTTTGACAGATATTTCAGTACATACTCTGTCAAAGTCAGCTGTCCGCATATTCGCAGCTCCAGTCAAACCGAGCGGATCGGTCCATTCGTTAACTGGACCTTCAAATAACTTCTTTGTTCTTATTGTTTGAAATCTTACGTTCCGAAAATATACTTTACTATTCTTAATTTTTTTCACACTAGATCCTGTGATGGGTCTGGGTTTGGGAGTGGGTCCGATGGGTGTGGGCGTGGGCGTCCCTGCGGGCGTGGGCGTGGGCGTGCCTCTACCTGGCGAGACCAACGTGGGCATGTTCATCGAGGAGCACAAGCGGCGCGCCGACAGCGATCCCAACGCGCCGCCTTTCGATGACCTGCGCAACTACGCATACGAGGGCGGCGGCAGCACTGCCGGATCTCTCTCTTCGCTCGCTTCCGGTGAGTTTTCCAATCCCATGCGTCAGCACCTCTCGTAAAATTACTTCCTCCAATCCCACTTTAAAATTTATGACGGCGCCTTGCGGCGATTCATTCACAATGTATGAAGCGAAAAATGAGGCACCTCCAGTCTTCGTGTTCGAATAAATTATTCATATGAAATCCTAATGCAGCGCTTGTGTGCTAGGTACTGACGACGAGACGCACGAGTACGACTACCTGGGCGCGTGGGGGCCGCGCTTCAACAAGCTGGCCGACCTGTACGGGCCCGACCTGGACGAGCAGCTGTAGGTGTCCACACCCGCCGCTCATTTAGTCAATTGTCTCCCACTATCGTACCAGTAAGACACTGTAACCCTGCTATCTCGAGGATGAAGCTCGCTCACTCGCCCACTTTCATTTTGTAAATAAACAAGCGCGGCGAGCTGTCGTCGCCCCGCGCTGTCGCCACGCGCCGCGCCGGGACGCGCTCCGCCGCGCGTTACTTGAACTCTTATCAATTTTATACGACTTTATTTATTGTGTTAGACATGTTAAGCTTAAGTAATCGTTTAAGATACTTATTTAATTGCGTATTTTTTTTATAAAGTTTAAACTACATCTTCACCAAATATTTGATATAAGTTTTTATTCGAATTAGCCATATTATGAGTCAGTATTTTATTGGAAGTATGAAGATAAAAAGATTTCTGCGGCAGGGCCGGACGTGAATCTGAACAGTGGGTGTTTGTAGATAGTGTGCTATAAATGTGAATAATTTATACGAGTATTTTGTAAGTCCACAGCTTTACGTGATATCACTTAATATGTCGGCCCTCCCGTTGAAATCTGTATAGAGAATAAAAGAATATGTTATATTTTAATAATGGTAGATAACATAATACTTGAGGTGGTCCACTCGGACGTCGAGTTACATAATGCTCATTCGATAAGACGGGAAGTTTAAACGACGGGGTTGTAAATAAAATAACACTACAAACGACTACCCCCGATTTTAATTAAACGTGAAACTATTAATTTAACTTTAACGTGTAAGCGAACTGTACAGTAACCGGTGTTCCTCTCCTAATGTCTCCGTGTAGTGCTAGTTAAATAGTATTTGGAAACGACTACGGTCTACTCGTAACATTAGGTAGGTACCTAAAGTAGTCATGGTCGCGGGAGTTTTCGTTTGCGTGTGAGTGTGAGAGAGTATTTATGAGCGTGAGAGCTGTAGGTATGTGAGTGAGTGCGTGCGAGCGACAGTCGTCGGGCGTGAGTGAGCGCGCGACGCGAATGACGCGCGCTGTGTGAGTGGGACTGTGCCAATTTCTTAGCATTATCGATGCAGCTAATGACGGTAGAGTTAAGTGTTTGCACTTTATTTATTCGTATGATTACATATAAATTTAGTCGCACCTAGGAAAATATCAATAACTTATTAAGAGTGTTGTGCTAGAATACTATTTCCATCGATCTTGATGTGAGATAGTTGTTGAAACCTGTAGAAGTCATTAATTTATAAACTAATTTTTAAGAATTTATAGTAAAATATAATAATAATATTAAAATGGTTTTAGAAACTGTCTCACTTCGACATCGAGTTATAATCAGTGTAAATTTTAGAATAATACTGAATTATGTTAAAATGACTGATTTTATTATGTGTTTGGAGCCTAAGATTTTGTAGACTCGGTTTAAATAGACTTCTAATAACTTACCTAATGTAAGTTCACCCTCTAGTTTGCACTAAAGACAAATAATATTCAAGTACCTACATCAATATTAAAGCAATTCTCGTTAATTACTATTCATGTAAGTAGGATGTCATAGTTATTATTGTTTCATTGATATCATTACACTGCCAGTATCATACATATAGACGAATTACGATAGCTATTTGGGTCCGATTTTATATTTCTGTCTTATACAACGGTATATTGTAAGTTTTTGAACTATTTTATAAAGCAGCATTTATTTGTCCGCCAGTGTTGCGCACGCGCACCTCTCGGTTCTGTTCTCCTCAAGCTCTGCGCCGTCTCTAGCGTGTACTTCACTTGTTTGTTCTTTGCATTGAACATTTGTAGGGCCACTACATCGGCAAGTTGTCATGTCGTCGTGTTGTTACAGCATTTAAAAATATTTGAAACGATTTGATAATGTAAATAGAGCGACGTCCGTAGATACTAACATTACAACCTGTCCATGTAGTATGAATCTGGTGGTGGCAGACGATTATGAGCTTATTGAAGTTATCTGCGTTTGTCAAATTGGCTGTCGGTTCAGATCTAAATCTAAATAAGTTTGGAATGCTACGTCACTCTCGATCTTAATGAATTAGTGAGAGTGGGGTAGTGGGTAGCCCCACGTGGTTCCACGTGGCCCCACAGCTCACGTCACAAAGCTCGTCTAACGTACACTTAGGTAGCAGAGCACACAATCCCAGTACAAAATACTAAAGTGAGCGATATCTCGCTAACGAACACCGACTTGTGTTTTATTTTAGACATATTATAATAATACCTACATTTATATAGTTATGTTTTGTTTCAACTGTGATTAATTAGTTGTACAACTCTGACAATTATAAAAGAATGAATAAAATAATATGAAAATTTAATGCTGTTTTTTTATTTTAATCCGTATAAGATTGGCATATTCAAGTTTTTTTTTGTGACAAACTCAAATAAAGACTCAAGCTTGACATCTAATAGAACTAGAGAATCCTCTCCATAAGTGGGAAAGGAGTTAACGCATAGATAATATTTGGGAAGGTATACTTTTTTTTAACGTGGTAAAATCATCAAATTAGTCCTCCCACCCCGGGCAGGGCGGGAGGGACTGTCAGACTTTCACTGACTAAAATCCACGGTGTCCTTCAATAGCCCTTTATGCTCCGGGGTCACGGTAAGGAAATAATCCCGCGACCCCGGCAAGCTTTGGCCCTCTGAGAGGGGGGCCCCGTCAGTATGCTGACGCTCTTTGAGGCGCGCGTGGGACACAACGCGCCGTCGACCCGGGCATGGTCCATGGTCGGGCAGCGAGTTGCCCTTTACTCGCTGCACGCATGCCCGCGCCTACGGTGGCCGGAGATCACCTGCTGACGTCCGACGCCGCGGGCGCCTACCACTGCGATGGGAAGGTATACTAACACTAAAACCAAACTCTAATATTCACCTTCACATTCAAAATTGACTGTTTTGGATTTTGCAGTCCAAATTACACCGCAAAAACACTTTCTTACAGTTTAATCTCGAAAGAAGACGCGGCACAACGAATTTCCCAGCGGAACTCAAGATTTACATACCTACCTACTTGACTTGATAAACAATGTAAGTATCTAATTCCTTAAAGCAAATCAAGTTGACTACGACTAAAACAAATCAAGTTCTCCATCTGACTAATCTGTCTATGCACAAAACTTAAACAGTCATTAGAGAACATGTGTTAACAAATTAATGTGACTGTCAATTTAATATGTAATTAAGTAACACATTTAAAGCAATTAGCAGCTACATTTATCGAATATTAGCAACTCCGAGCAATTCAATCAAATCACATTTATCTACATATGTACCTAAGCGTCGTATGTTTGTATGTGTTTACAAACAATAATCTTACCCAAACCCAACGCAACCTGAACTAATACCTAGTAATCTAAATTAAACAGTCTCCGAGATGGGACTGCAAATACACTGTAGATACACGCCAGCACGAGTGTTCAATAGATCACAATAACACACACAACACTTATATGCGTTCATTACAATATATTTCACCTACTTAGAATTGACAATTCGATTTTTCCTTTTCCTGAAAGGAAGTGTAAAGGTAGTTTTACATTACCATAAGATAGCATTTGCATTAAATAGCTAGTGGTAGATACGCGTAGTCGTAGATTCGTAGACGGTACGGTTTGAGTGCAAAACGAAACCACATCTGAACGGTCGGACGGCGCCTGTTCCGGAGAGGGATAGCCGCTACAGGCTACAGGCCGCCCAACCTCAAAACTATCGCGTTGGTTAACTAATATCCAAAGCTCGTTGACAGCACAAAATTAATTGAAACGAGTTTTCGATGAAATTTAGTTAATTACTGTCGAATCAGTTTGTTAACCACATTATTTTGTGCACCCTTCTGGCAACAATAACCATAGAACGTAAATTCTTGGTTATTATCATAGCGGGATCACGGGATTTAAATTTAATCAAAACACATTTGTAACTAGCCTCGGCTAGTTCCTAAAATTATGCAAATGTATATTATTATAACGAGATTTACTGAATTATGTAAATATACACACCTACTTTTATGCGAGGGTTGAACGTAACAGCCATAAACTTAGAAATATCAAACCCAACCCCGATATAAACAAGTGGAGCTCTACTTTTATGATCTCTGGGATTACGATCATGCCTAACGTATTCAACCCGACCTAACAACCTAAGCAATTATCATGTGCGGCCTCCGGGCATTGTAGGTGTCAATAGGCGAACACGAGCCCAGATAATGTACTGGTGTTGTATGAACATACGCCAGCTACCCTCCCCCGGCTATGATGTAGTTATTGTTGGCCGAGACAATTGGGCCGCAAGGCGTCGGGCCAGTACGTTTATGTCCTGCTCATTGTTGTGTCTGGATAGATTTACTGGACACCAAAAGCTTACTGATGGTTTCTGAAACTTCCTAAGTCGTGAAGTTATAGGTACACACCACTTATGCTGCTTAGGGTAGATAATAGGACAATTAAGGAACAACTAAAGTATTATATAAATAGTATTGCTAGTAGATACAAGTAGGTTACAAACAAACCTAAGGTTTGCTATGTACTAACCTACTTTATAAACGTTATTATCATTCTTTGCAGGATCGTACCTAATAATATGGATCTTTTCTACTACGAAAATTGCCGCTATTACACGTGCCTCGTAGGTACCTAGCTACGTGCCTACATGTCTCGCCTACGCTTATATTGCTAGCGACGCCAAAATGCTGTAAATGGCAGACAGACAAACTGGTCAAATCTCATATTATTGCAACACAATAAAACTATTAAATCTTAAATGTTTTTGGCAAACGTAAATTCAAAAGGTTTGGCACTGGCTCCATCTTGCTTCCTTTCTTAGATAACGATACACATTATATGCAACGATTCGCTGTAGAACTGATATCTTCCGCGTAATAAAGCCCAGCGACTAATACAAAACTTTGAAAAACTGGCTTGAAAACTACATGCAAGCAAAATTTTCAATCATCGCGTATCCAACTTTATCGATAGCTTATAACAGTCTGATGCTATGGGATCATAAATAAATGAACGATGATAAATGGTGCATATTTTATTAACCGATGCATATGCAAACAGCAGTCTATAGGGTACGTATTCCTTTCTACCCTTCCTCATCGCTCATTCCGGTCAGGAGCTGCGACATTAAGTAATCGAAATTTACGGTAAACGGAACGTCAGCAAGGCAATTAAGATAAACGGGTTACTATTGTGCTCTCAAGCGCTGGACTAACCACGACTCCACGGCTAAGCTATCAATTACAGCCTGCACTATAACCAACTTTGAACTCAAGCTCATTCATAAGAACTTGAAATACATAAACGATGCATTTTCTCTTCAAGAATAGAGACGGTATAACGACGAAAGAAATAGAATTATAGATGGTTTTAGTAAAGGAACGTTTGTAAATGGGGTTAATCTATGAACATTTTTCTTTTAAACAAAGGGTGAATGGTAGTTTCGGGGCACATAATGGTCTTACACGCCGTTCTACTCCAGTGATGTGGAATTATTGTGTTGTGAGGTGAATTTTTATTGTTCATCAATTTCGCTTTTGTTTAACATAAAATCAGTCATTGTCCACCTACATTGTTATACCTAATATTATATTTGTGCTCATCATGCCTACCAAGCATAAACCTACCATACTATAAATAATTCTCAAAAAATTAGTTCCATGACTTTCAATAAAGAAGTGCGAAGGTATTTTATAGTTTGTTCCATAATTAAAATTAAGAAGGTAACTATATCATGCTGCTAGCGTGTTTATGTACAGTCACGAACAGTGTTTAGACTTAACAAAAAAAACTATGTATATTCACTTAGGTACTGTATTTAACGTTTTAAGCCAACTAATGAAATTTGACTGCTCCTAATTGAGGATAAATATACATAGACAGGTAAATATTAACCCTGTCTTGACTCGACCCAATTCCTGACGTCACTAGATAAGTTACTCTAGTGGTGTCAGGATCAGTGAACCAGAAGATGGGTTACAGAGAAACGATGAACGACCAATAGATTCTCCAGATACGGAACCCTAGAAATGCGAATCTGTCGACTAGCGCGCCATTGTTGAAGATATTTATAGAATAAACGTCAAAGGGATAGCAACGGAAGCCAGTTATAAAGACGACGGAATTGATGTCACGCTCAAGCCATCGACAACATTCTGCTGTACGAAAAGAAAATAAACGTTTTATTAATTTATTTTGATTAAATAAAGTCTCTGAAGTTTCGCTAACAAGGTAAAAATTGAGATTTATAATAATAAACTTCCATAAAATATTTCCTGATCATGAAAATAAAGAACACATGAAAGCACGTACCTATTAAGCTTAAAGTTAAGTCGTTCGCGGAAAACGTTCAACATGGCAACGAGCAAATAAATAACGATCATACGATGCAAGAAGGTGCAAAGGACGTACAATAAATATACAGGTAGGTAAGTACTATATGTAGGTACATAACGTACGGTCGTATTTTACAGCAACTTTTTGCGACATGAGCCACGAAGTGTTACCAAGCCGTACCTATCTACCCACAAGTAGAAAAGTCCAAGAGACAGATTATAGGGCTTAATAAAGATTACATTGAAAGCGTTATAAGCACCAACTTATGGATATCATTATCAGCCTAGTTCTAACCGATATAATTCAGTGGTTAAACACTGAACGAAAATGTCAAAAAGACAAATTAATTAGGAAACAGGCTCAAAGTTTTTGACGTCAATGATTGTAAATTGCCAATTTTAGTTGAAATAATACTGCTAGCCCGTGAACTATAAATTATTAGAACTATTACGTTCAGGGTCGGTCTGACGGCGTCGGTCGGAGAATACCTACTAAACCACGAACTCATTACAATGCGATGTTCTGAACAAAGGCGACAAACACCGAGTACATAATTGTTAACAAATTCTTGTTTGACAATTGACTGGTTGCTTGAAGTATAATCACCGCCGAGACAAAAGTTTTATTGACAAAGCTTCATTAAATAGGTGATAGCTGCCTATGAATAAACGTTCTTGAGACGAAGAGGAAAGTTAAAGTTTAACAATGACTCCGTCTTGTACAACATATATGAAATTATTTTCTAAGTTTCGAGACCTCGGCTTCTTAACGATACTTAGATATTAAACTCGTGTTAGGTCTCGACAGATAATGTTATCGAAGTAGTGATACTAAAAAAATCTTTTTTTTTTCTGAGAGTGTCAATAAATTTCCCACGCAAGACTTGGCTCATTACCGGCGTAAAAACATAATGTCTTCTCTCAAAAAAATCAGTCTTATGTACATTCTTTTGTCGGCAGTCGTGTGTAGAATATTTAGTACTACGCTCATTTGGTAAATATTCGATAGTTTATATGTGTAGGTATAGGCGCAGATCAATATTCGTGCACGTTGCCAGAATGATGATCAACACGTAATCTCGTTACCAGCCAATAGTTCAATACCCAGGTGTGAAGGGTTTTCCTTAAACATTAAGATATATATGTATTAGATTTGTATTTATGTAATGTCAACAACCCTTGTCTTTGATGTAAAAGTATTGAAAATATTTGACTACAGATCAAACGGCTGAAATTTGACCTAACCACATCCAAGTATCTATGAAAAATAAAGTTACAGGTAATATTTCAGCTCTAATGCTAACAGGCGACTGGGCAGGGATAATAGTCTTTACTTTCAAAATGATTTCAATATTATAATTTCTTAAAATAGCATTACCCTCAGTTTTGTTTACAATAAGTTATTACCGCCGACCCTTCGGGATGAAAGAACATTGCTATTAGTAGGTATGCCTCTTGAAAGTTATAGGCTTTGATCAAATTGCTTTCGCTTTTAGTTTACATTTTATTTGTCAATTTTCATATTTGAATAGGCGATAAATCCTTACATATATAGTAAGTAAATATGAAACAAAGCCTTAGTCACGAGTTTTCACTATTTTACTTTACAGCGTCTTTCCAGTATTTACAGATGGTATTGCGATTGGTGGACGTCACATGTCTTCGAATTTTTGGTTCTAGGACATGCCGGTTTCCTCACGATGTTTTCCTTCACCGTTTTGAGAGCAGTGGTGGTGAAATAAATTACACAAAGTAATAGTAAATTACGCCTGAATGTGTTCGAACTGTGTGTATCAACCTACAACTCGTAAGTCGGGACCGATACCACTGGGCCACCACTGCTCTTACCTCTGGGGTACGAAGAAAGAACGAATTTTTTCCTTGTTTATCAATTTGACAATATCAAAGTTCCAGTTTACTTTACGTCAGATTAACTGAAAACTCATGATAAGGCCTCAGTTCCCGCCGTATGTACGCTTAGATCTTTGAATATGCACAATGGATTCTGATGCAGTTCTCTTAAATAGATAGTCATACAAGAGGAAGTTTTTGTGTCCTGTGCAGAGAGGGGGCGGGGTTGCTTACATTCGTATTAGTAATAAGGTAAATGGACGAAAAAATCACTTCATGTTTTAAAATTTAAACTTATTTATACCGTGTGTGAAAAATCACTAAGACGGTTAAGCGGGTTATGAATGAAATAAAGTTCTTGGCAGCTTCAGAAGAAAGTCGCGAGTTACATTGAAAAATGGTAAAGCTCAATAGACTACAAAAAAAATGATGTAACACAATTTATAAAGCCCTTATAAAGGGGATAGATAGTGTATAACATAAAAGTCACAGTCTGTTTAGTTTTAATTTTGATGTAGGTTTAATTGTCATCGAAACCATGTATATACGGGTATAGGATGACGACTATTATTCATACCCCGACCGATCACACTATAGGGAACAACAAAGAAGGACATCTTCTACAACATGGTAAGTTCTGCAGTCCGATTTTGAAATAATCCCGAACCAATACTAACCATAGAGTTCTTCCCGGAATGTTCTAGTAACTCAGTCGAAGTAACAGTACTAACTAACTAAATAAAACAACAACCATTTAAAAGGCCTGTTGGTCTAGTGGTTAGTGACCCTGACTGCTATGCCGGAGGTAGTGGATTCGATTCCCACCCAGGATAATTGTTTGTGTGATGCGCACGGTCTTTTGTTCTGTGTCTGGGTGTAAATTATCTATAATATTTATGTATTTAGAAATATACATATGAATATGTTTATCAGTTGTCCAGTACCTATTGAATACCCATAACATAAGCTCTGCGTAGCTTGAGACTAGATGACGTTGTGTGATAGTTGTGGAATAAAAAATAAAATCGCTAAACCCAGGGATTAAACCCTAAATCCCATATTCAGCACTTCAGCAGTCGTCATTGCAACCGCATTATGAACACTAAAATCAGTGGCCATTGTACCTACATTGAATTTACAATGTAAAATTAATATAATGTAATAAAAGCTGATATTGTCGTTTCCTAAATTACTCTACGTATTGTCCATTACGGATGGCGATAATTTAGGAAACATTTACGGAAACCAAATCGGGGGAATACAATTAGGTAGGTACTATTCGTGGAATATCTCCGGGTATTTCATTGAGGTTTGTACTTGTATATCATTACACTAATGTATTCTAATACTCTCGACTCAAATGCACCTAATTAATGAGTACCTATAATACATGAATTGAATCCTATATTATGAACCTTTGATGTCCAATGTAGATATATCTAAAACGTTAGCACTACTAAACTATGGAAAGGTACGTTGCGATTTCGATCCTGAATAAAGAAATAAAGTTTCTGAAGAGTTGATGTCGAATGATAAAACTAGGAATTTATGTTCAGAGACAAAACAACCTAGTGAAACATGTACGAACGCACGTAGGTATCACTGTACCAAACTTTGTAGGTATGTATTCAAAGTATCGATTAAAAGTAAGAGTCACGTTTTAGGCCCTTGGGAACTTAATAATCAACTAAAACTTTAGTGATTAAAAGTAATTTTGACATCAGATTGCTGGCAAAAATGTGCTTAATCAGCTTAAACGATTCAATAATCACTTGATGAAAAAAAAACCTTGTTACGAGCCTACGTGAGTACTAAGCTCATTTTAATAAGAAAGTCTTCGTCTCTCTTGACATCTGCTGAATTCACTGAACAAGAAAAAGTTAAAAACAGTTTGCGAAGATGCTCAGGTAATCTTAATGTACAGACAAAAGAAAACTATTTACCCTAACGGCTCGCCTGCTATAATATTCTTTCAACGTTGGTAATATAAAAAGACATTAAACGTAATAACCGTATGACAGCACAATGCATGCCAGCTGTAATCTAATCTAACTAATATTATACTTAAAAGTTTGGGATGGATAAATGGATGCTGGTTATTCTTTCACTTTGTGTGAAGGGAACAACTTGAACGGATTTATATGAAAGTTGAGACACAGATAGTTTATAGATAGGATCTAGGGATTCTATCCCATCGTTGCTCTGTGTCCTCGTGGGAAATTTTCGGGTGAAGCCAGCAAATATAATCCTTCCGACCGATATCGGCCATGGTGGCCAATCTCAGCGGAAATTAGGTATCTTTATATATACCGATTTCACACACGCATGCTTAACCAGATTGCTGTCAAAATTTCATTTTTATTGAATAATGCAATCTCGGTTACCCACAATGAAACGGATTGGAAAGGCTTTGTACTACAACATGAAAACAATAGAGTCAGCACAGTGTGCATTACTCAGCAATGCATGTGCGATGTGCCAACATGGCGGACAGTTACAGGATTGCAGCCCATCGACGACGCTTGTGATCTGACTTTAAAAATAAATATTTAAGGGTGTCCTATATAACAGCGTTATTTTTTTCCGATATATTGATAACGAGAATAGGTAGACGCTTGAAATATTCACAGAATATTTAGTTATGTGTATACTTTAAAAGGAAAATTAATATTTACCCCACAACAATCGTATTTTTTTTGCCGTTTTCATATATGGCACGGAACCCTTCATACTCGAGTCAGAAATTTTGCATTATACTAAAACCTTTGTGAGAGCTGGAGTCTGAACTCCGAACTAGGTTCGGGACCTGTATAACAGATCTTTTCACTCACACTCCTTTTGTAACCGACTTCAAAAAAAGGAGGAGGTTCTCAATTCGTCGGAATCTTTTTTTTTTTTTTTTTTTTTTTTTTATGTATGTTCCCCGATTTCTCGAAGACGCCTGGACCGATTTGGAATTTTTTTCTTTTGTTTGAAAGGGTATACTTTCCAATTGGTCCCATGATCACCAGGTCAGGATCTGATGATGGGATCCTAGGGAAATCGAGGGCAACCTTCAAATTTTATAGGCACATAGTACCATTTTCATATATTTTCTAAAGCTGTTCAAGTATTTGCATCTGATAATCATCATCTCAGGTGGATGACCTGATGATGGAAGGTACAACTCCTTAACAGTAAGGAGTAGGCATCGATTGATTTACTTTGTGTTCGCATATCTCCGGAACTACAAGTCCGATTTAAGTAATTCTTTTTTTGTTGTACTAGGTATCATTTAACTTAGAGAATACTGCAAGTTTCATCAAAATCGGTTTAGTAATTTTTGAGATATGGAATTTTATTAGCTTAATGTGTACTGATGGTACTGGTGCGAAGGATTACAAAATTATAGTGCACATGTAAGAGAATAATGTTCTTGACAAGAATTCGGGTTGAATATTTAAACTAAAAAGAGTAAAATAAAAACTTTTTCAAAAAAAATGTACTTCAAAAACACCACAAAAAAGTGTAAAATAATCTACAAAATTTTTTTTTCGAAGTCGGTGGCTAAAAAGACAATGAAAAGAAAAAAAACAAAGGCACCGACTTCCGAAAAAAAAGTTATTTTGTAGATTATTGTACAGTTTTTGAAGGCGGTTACCATCGTGATAAAATCATCGGGTTGTTGTAAGTTCGCCACAAAAATAATTCTTACCGAAAAAAAGGATGTATAAATTAGCCAAAGGTTTTTTTTTTTTCATTTTGGTTATTGTACAATCGACAAAATGGAATCATGACCCATTTTGACAACAAATCGTTTGAATCCGTGAAATTGACAAAGATCAAAGTCGTTAGCATGGATATCTATGTTTACGCGAATGTGGACTTAATTGTATTTGAATGTCTATAGGAAAATAACCTTATGGCGGGTCATAATTCTACTAGGTCGATTGTACATTCGACCCATTTTTTCCGCACGGGAGTAGCAGAATTATAAAATCCAGCACGAAACTACCGAAAACGAGGACACAATGTGGAATCTGAACAGAAAGTACTAGGAAAACAGGATTAAAACTTGTTTTCGAGAGGAATATTTTTTGTAGCGAACTTCCCCACTCAGGGCAAAGCGGGAGAAACTGTCCGACTCGTACTGACTAAAATCCACTTGTCACGTGTCCTTCAATAGCCGTTTACGTACCGGGGTTTCGGTAAATCGTTAGTCCCGCGACCAAGGCTCAAACCCCTTTTTTATTTTTTAGCGTGGTAAAATCATCAAACGAGTCCTCCAACCCCGGGCAGGGCGGGAGGGACTGTCAGACTTCTACTGACTAAAATCCACGGTGTCCTTCATAGCCTGTTATGTTCCGGGGTTACGGTAAGGGAATAATCCCGCGACCCCGGCAGGCTTTGGCCCTCTGAGAGGGGGGCCCCGTCATTATGCTGACGCTCTTTGAGGCGCGCGTGCGACACAACGCGCCGTCGACCCGGGCATGGTTCTTGGTCGGGCAGCGAGTTGCCCTTTACTCGCTGCCCGCATGCCCGCGCCTACGGTGGCCGGAGATCATCTAGCGACGTCCGTCGCCGTGGGCGCCTACCACTGCGGCTGGGCTCAAACCCCTTTGCACATAATCATATTTTAACGTCATCTTAATTCAGCTAATGAATTAGTGTTTCAAACAATTTATAAAACAGTGTGTGAATGTGTGTGTGTGGTGTGCGAATGTGTGTGGTGTGCGGGTGTGTGTGTGGTGTGTGAATGAGACAGGGGCGCCGAATTTTTTAAAAATCCCGTGGGTGCTCCAGCTTTTTTAATGACATACCTAGCTACTTATATGTACGAGTAGTCGGACCAACCGAGCACTCACGGAGTTGGCGGCGGCGTGTGAGAGTATTATGTGTTTGTGCGTAATCCTACTTAGGTACATAGAATACTATCACAAACAGTGACAGTATTATAAGTATGTTAATACACTCATGCCAGAAAAAAAATATCATCAACACTTCTCCAATAAAGACTTAATAAATATTTATTGTTTAGCCGAACCGATTTTGTAGCGTGTAGTATTTTGATTGTATAGTAGGGTAAATATTATCCCAGAAATGTATTCTCGTATTCCTATTTTCTGGTGAACGATGGAACAATAAAGATTCTCAACAGTTTTGCAGTAGAGTATTTTGTTATAGCTATGAACCTATATTCAATAAGTACTTCTTATTAAATCACTGCTACCACGGTTCTCGAAAATTTAGCATATGTCAAGTTTCATAATACCTATAATTTTTATTGTATTTCTTACTACTGCTTATGTACGACGCTGTTCACAATACCTTACAGTACCTTACAATTTAATTGGATTATGTTCTCAGGACCTAACTATTGTCTTTTTGTAGGTATAACTTTCCTTACACGGTGGAGCATACGGTGCAGGACTGCCCAGCTTGGGCGGTGCACCGACGTGTCCTCACGGCTGCGATAGGCGGAGACCTCTCGCGCCCGGCATTGGTTTCGGCCATGCTGCGGGGCGAGACGGAGTGGGAAGCGGTCGCCTCCTTCTGCGAAGCAGTAATGCTCGCGAAGGAGGAGGCGCGCCGCGAGCGAGAGAGGACAGAGTCCTCCCTCCGCCCCAACCGCGGTGTAGGACGCCCACGGCGACGGACGTCGCGCGACGATCTCCGGCCACCGTAGGCGCGGGCATGCGGGCAGCGAGTAAAGGGCAACTCGCTGCCCGACCAAGGACCATGCCCGGGTCGACGGCGCGTTGTGTCCCACGCGTGCCTCAAAGAGCGTCAGCATAATGACGGGGCCCCCCTCTCAGAGGGCCAAAGCCTGCCGGGGTCGCGGGATTATTCCCTTACCGTAACCCCGGAACGTAACAGGGTATGAAGGACACCGTGGATTTTAGTCAGTAGAAGTCTGACAGTCCCTCCCGCCCTGCCCGGGGTTGGAGGACTCATTTGATGATTTTACCACGCTAAAAAAAAAAAAAAGGTATAACTTTCCTTCATTCATGTAATTTCTTTTAATTCTATTTAGGTACGTCGAGTAAATGAAAAGCATTGTTGGCTTCTTACCTTGAATAAGTTTTGGATCGAGTTCTTTTATGTTTCAACAATTCCAATGAATAATTCTCGGTCTAAAAGAACTTCGTCAGAACAGAACTTTCAATGAAATCCTGAATGAAGATTGTTGTGAAATTTTTACTTTACCTTAAATAAAACAGGATACCAGAGGCCGTAGCTCGACTTTTCACGTTTTTATTACATCAAGTAAAAGGGAAGTTTGACGTTAAATTTGATAGCTAAAAAAATATTTCCTCGATCCAACACTAGAGATGCTATTTTATTTATTGTACACTAGCTGACCGGGCAAACTTCGTACCGCTTCAAAATCACCTTTTGAACATTCCCTGGACTTCCAAAAATAATTCAAAACAAAAATTAATCAAATCGGTCCAGCCGTTTTCGAGTTTTAGCGAGACTAACCAACAGGAATTGATTTTTATATTATAGAATATCTTGTTGACCGAGCTTCGCTCATTTTTTTGTTTTTGCCCCTCATCGGTCATGGCGTTATAGATGGCGCTTCTTAAAACGCTTTTTTTAAAATGTCTATATGTGGGAACCGAGCTTTTCTCAAACCTGGGACCTGATAAATCGATTCCTTGAGCCGAAAAACCCCTAATCTGTAACTTTCATGAAAATCCTTGGAGCCGTTTCCGAGATCCTGAATATGTATAAATATGCAAGAATTACTCGTTTAAAGATATATTTAAGATAAGATAAGATAGATACAGCAAAACGCCGTACATACTTCAAGTAAAATACGTAAAATAGGGGTAAGTAGGTAAAATACGGAAATCTTGTGCTAAGACCTCTGTTTAGCATTTTTTAAAGTAAAGGTATAGGTATATTGGAATTATGCAAACGTGGCGTGTGTGTAGCTTTGCAAGTGAGATGACGTGCACAGTGCACAAACAGCTCGGGAGAACGTGAGGCGACGACGATGAGGCACCGATACGCCACGAATCTACACTTACGCCAATATTTTACTTGAATTTATTAATCAAATTCTAAATTCAGGGCTACAGGAAGCTTTTAGGCGTAACGTAGCTGTTTAATTCGGTGTGTTGGCCAAAGCTTTGTACTGGCAAAAAGGATCTTGTAAACATGACGCGGGCAGTGGGTTTGTGACCAGCACAATGCATGCCAGCTGTAATCTAATCTAACTAATATTATAGTAGAGTATTTTGTTATAGCTATGAACCTATATTCAATAAGTACTTCTTATTAAATCACTGCTACCACGGTTCTCGAAAATTTAGCATATGTCAAGTTTCATAATACCTATAATTTTTATTGTATTTCTTACTACTGCTTATGTACGACGCTGTTCACAATACCTTACAGTACCTTACAATTTAATTGGATTATGTTCTCAGGACCTAACTATTGTCTTTTTGTAGGTATAACTTTCCTTACACGGTGGAGCATACGGTGCAGGACTGCCCAGCTTGGGCGGTGCACCGACGTGTCCTCACGGCTGCGATAGGCGGAGACCTCTCGCGCCCGGCATTGGTTTCGGCCATGCTGCGGGGCGAGACGGAGTGGGAAGCGGTCGCCTCCTTCTGCGAAGCAGTAATGCTCGCGAAGGAGGAGGCGCGCCGCGAGCGAGAGAGGACAGAGTCCTCCCTCCGCCCCAACCGCGGTGTAGGACGCCCACGGCGACGGACGTCGCGCGACGATCTCCGGCCACCGTAGGCGCGGGCATGCGGGCAGCGAGTAAAGGGCAACTCGCTGCCCGACCAAGGACCATGCCCGGGTCGACGGCGCGTTGTGTCCCACGCGTGCCTCAAAGAGCGTCAGCATAATGACGGGGCCCCCCTCTCAGAGGGCCAAAGCCTGCCGGGGTCGCGGGATTATTCCCTTACCGTAACCCCGGAACGTAACAGGGTATGAAGGACACCGTGGATTTTAGTCAGTAGAAGTCTGACAGTCCCTCCCGCCCTGCCCGGGGTTGGAGGACTCATTTGATGATTTTACCACGCTAAAAAAAAAAAAAAGGTATAACTTTCCTTCATTCATGTAATTTCTTTTAATTCTATTTAGGTACGTCGAGTAAATGAAAAGCATTGTTGGCTTCTTACCTTGAATAAGTTTTGGATCGAGTTCTTTTATGTTTCAACAATTCCAATGAATAATTCTCGGTCTAAAAGAACTTCGTCAGAACAGAACTTTCAATGAAATCCTGAATGAAGATTGTTGTGAAATTTTTACTTTACCTTAAATAAAACAGGATACCAGAGGCCGTAGCTCGACTTTTCACGTTTTTATTACATCAAGTAAAAGGGAAGTTTGACGTTAAATTTGATAGAAAAAAATATTTCCTCGATCCAACACTAGAGATGCTATTTTATTTATTGTACACTAGCTGACCGGGCAAACTTCGTACCGCTTCAAAATCACCTTTTGAACATTCCCTGGACTTCCAAAAATAATTCAAAACAAAAATTAATCAAATCGGTCCAGCCGTTTTCGAGTTTTAGCGAGACTAACCAACAGGAATTGATTTTTATATTATAGAATATCTTGTTGACCGAGCTTCGCTCAGTTTTTTGTTTTTGCCCCTCATCGGTCATGGCGTTATAGATGGCGCTTCTTAAAACGCTTTTTTTAAAATGTCTATATGTGGGAACCGAGCTTTTCTCAAACCTGGGACCTGATAAATCGATTCCTTGAGCCGAAAAACCCCTAATCTGTAACTTTCATGAAAATCCTTGGAGCCGTTTCCGAGATCCTGAATATATATAAATATACAAGAATTGCTCGTTTAAAGATATTAGACAGATACAGAAAAACGCCGCACATACTTCAAGTAAAATACGTAAAATAGGGGTAAGTAGGTAAAATACGGAAATCTTGTGCTAAGACCTCTGTTTAGCATTTTTTAAAGTAAAGGTATAGGTATATTGGAATTATGCAAACGTGGCGTGTGTGTAGCTTTGCAAGTGAGATGACGTGCACAGTGCACAAACAGCTCGGGAGAACGTGAGGCGACGACGATGAGGCACCGATACGCCACGAATCTACACTTACGCCAATATTTTACTTGAATTTATTAATCAAATTCTAAATTCAGGGCTACAGGAAGCTTTTAGGCGTAACGTAGCTGTTTAATTCGGTGTGTTGGCCAAAGCTTTGTACTGGCAAAAAGGATCTTGTAAACATGACGCGGGCAGTGGGTTTGTGACCGCAGAGCGCTCTCGCACCGCTGACGCTATACGGCAGGAACAGTCAAAGCTATAGTTCACTACGACGGACGTTTGATGGCTTTAAAGTTTGCAACATTGATTACACGTAAACCGTTCTTACTCGATGTTGATTTGCATTGGCAGTAGGTACATAGGTACTTACATTCGACACTTCATCAATAAGCTACACAGTTACGTCTTAGTATCTTACGTCTTGTCTTACTAATTCTATCCCACTTTTTTTTACGTGGTAAAATCGTCAAATGAGTCCTCCCACCCAGGGCAGGGCGGGAGACTATCAGACTCGTACTGACTAAAATCCATAGTGTCCTTCAATAACCCTTTGTGTTCCGGTGTCACGGTCCCGCAACCCCGGCAGGCAATTCTATCCTACTAATGTTAAAAACATGAAAATTTGTAAAGATGTATGGATGTTTGTTGCTCTTTCATGCAATAACTCATGAACAGATTTAGATGAAAGGTAAACAAAATAGTTTGTAACCGGGATTAACACCCTAGGATAGTTTTTTTTTTATCCGATTTATCCAATTTTATCTACCCGTGGGATAATTTTAAAGTTGTAGTGGGCGATACTACTGGAAACAGCTAGTAATACATAAAGCATCTTCTTTCTATCTACGAATAAGAAAGAAGTTAAGGTCGATAGCTCAATTGGCTTGTGGTCACGGTCTGTAGGAGCACGGAACAAATATTTGTAACACCAAGTGATAGATGTTCCGGGTTCGCGTGTTTGTGAATGGGAGATTTATGTCCACATATATGCAGATAGATACGACATCGAATTCCTAAGTCGGGCAACGTTTCTTAACACGAATGTTTTTTTTTTCAAGTTTGAGTACCTTTGACAATCGTTACAGGTAGCGACCTGAAAGACTCATAATAATTTAGTCTACTAAGGGGTGACGTCACCTAGCGGTGATCTAAATTAGCTGTAGCTGTCGAAAACTTAAAAAAAATTACCGACTTCAAAAACCATAAGTGCTAATTCTTTTTTGGGAAGTGGGCGACTTCGTTTTTAATTCAATTAGTGCCACTGACTTCCGAAAGAAAGGTTACTTTATACTTATAGGTGTGGGTTTTGAAGTCAGTTATTTTTATGTTTTTTATTTTACCCTTTTTATTTCAAATATATTCAAACCTAATTCTTGTCAAACAGGTAAATACCTTATTTTCTTAAACATGTGCTAGAATTTTGTAATCCTTAGTACCGGGAATAACATCTTCAACAACACAATAAGCCAAAAAAGTTTATAAAATAAAGCTACTGAACAAAAAAACAATTCTCAAATTGGTTGATACAGTCGAAGTTATGAGGTAACAAAAGAAATACCTTGAATTGAGAACCTTCTCCATTTTTGAAAATCCTTGACAGTTGCTCTGCGAGAGATGACTGTTATTACTGCATCGGTTAAATAAATATACTAGAATTGCTCGTTTAAACATATTAGATAGATATATTCAAACCTAATTCTTGTCAAACAGGTCAACCTATTTTTCTTAAACATGTGCTAGAATTTTGTAATCCTTAGTACCGGGAATAACGTCTTCAACAACACAATAAGCCAAAAAAGTTTATAAAATAAAACTACTGAACAAAAAAACAATTCTCAAATTGGTTCATACAGTCGTAAGTTATGAGGTAACAAAAGAAATACAATTGAATTGAGAACCTTCTCCATTTTTGAAGTCGGTAAAAAGACAGTCGCACTGCGAGTAGAATGCATTTGACTGTTATTCAACTGCATTCGGTTAAACTGGGAATTTTTCCTTTCCAAAGAAAATCTTTGAAATTCGCTACGCATATATAAAAATATTAAACTGGGAAAAGTTTTGGTAAATCATGATGACTTTAAAAAAAAAAACAGGAATATAAAGCGAGTCTTCTATTACAACACCTAGTTATTGTTTATAAAGCAATATCGTCACATTACCTTTTGATACTTTACAACATCTGTGGCAAAAAAATTCCTTCCTGTAAGTGTTTTCGGTCGCGTCAGATATTTTGCTCAGATAGTTCGCGTTATCACGTTGTACGCCAACGTTTGATATCACGCTCCATGAAGATGAAACGAAACGCTTCAAGCACATTTCATCTTTATTTTTATCCTTCGAAATGCTTACGTACCTATGCGAACACACAAAAATTCTATTTTCTTTTTTACTTTCGCCTAGATTAGAACGAGAGGAATCTCTACAAATCCCATGTTCGAGCGAACTGAGCGCTTACTGCGAGCGCCTCGCTATGAAAAGTACAGACACATACATACCCCTTAAAACCCTACATATATACCTAAACGTGCAGACTTCCCGAAAAGAACTTTCAATGCAATTTATAAATATAACTGCAGATTCAGGGAGAAACGAATGCCGAGCGAAATGGACTGGAGGATTTCTCTAAATAAAGCCAGTATCATCAAAACGTTATGAAATTTATGGTTCGCTGAGCTGATACATTTAATACAATGAACCTGTTCTAAAGTAAGCTTATGTGATTTAATAGCGTATGCTAGCTACGCCTAGACTAGAATAAACTAGATCTTAGCCCTGAAATAAATCGGAAAGATATAGGTACGAGAATGTGTCCCTTCTGGTACCTTACTCGTATACCTACGCATCTAAGCTTAAATAGCAGCTATGCATCCCCAGAGGCCAGCAGAAGTTTCGAGAATCTTATTGATATGTTTCCTTCAATAAGCCCTCTCTGTATTTATCTTAAAGCCCGTGAAAGTTATTATAGAGTAAATACTCAATAGGGGCCGTAGCTCGGAGCAATACCAGCAAGACTTGTAGCTGTTTACTTTAGATACCTCGCTGTAGTTGATATACTGAGCCACTTAGGTACATTAGCTCAACATGCAAACAGATTTCAATGTTAAACAGCAGCGAGATCAAAGTGAAATTGAATGAATGGTTGGTTATCATTGGTATGCAATTACGTCATGCACGGGCCGCACTGGGTGATGTACGTCAGTTTCAGTTAAATTGAGGCACAGTGAATTTCATGTACCGTTTTGTAACCAGTGAGGCAGTTACCCGTACTTTTATGTTTTAGGAGTTACGGACAGTTCACGGCATAGTTTCAACTCAACAAAGGGATGCAGTCACATACTCATAGACCAACTACTAGTATTGTGCAAAATAGCTATCAGCAATGCTTGAGAATGTACCTGAGAAGCTCTGTAAGGTCCTTTCATAGATTTCGATTCGATACGATGAATTGGTTGAGTATATGAATCATTAATATGGACTCAAACGATTTATTTATGTTTCTTTGAAATTCGTCAAAATCCTGTTGACTTCCTGAATAGGCACTTCAGACCGATAACATAAGCATCAGCCATAGTCGTGGATCATAAATAATATTATTACCAATACATATAAAGACATCGTCGAACAATATTCAACCCAAGTGATGCCTTTTATACGGTAGTAGTTTATATCAAACCTTTTTAATACACTCTTTGTCTGCTACCCGCGACTTCGTTTGCATAGTTTAACCTCCTGTTTGACCCCTCAGCGGATGAATTTCTAAAAAACCCTAGACGGATGCCGACGTTGTTTATGAAGCCTATATGCTAAATTCTAAGCTTGTAGGCTTTGCACATAGTTTAGAGATTTTGCGTTGAGTGATTGTAATTGGGGTTTATTTATTCCAGCGTGTATTTAGCGAAAAGCGAGTATTACAGTTTCTTATAAAAGTATGGTTCAGGTAACGGAACTCGTCAATTATATCAACTGCAAGACAAGGGATGATTTAATTGCAGGTATGTTATACACATTAATGTATCCTCGCAGTCAGTTTGTAGTAATTGACGATCGACGATTAAGCTAATGAATGAGAATTTATCTGTGCAATTTGCCGGGGTACATTCACGGATAGCTAGCTCTCAATACGACCGTGTTGTGAAATCCAAGCTTCGTTTACACTGGTCTAGGGTTCGCTTTTAATTGCTAGTTCTTTAATTTATACTACTTTAACATGAGACTTCTTCGTAACAATCGCTGCGGTCAGATTACGTTCTGATTGATTATGAAGAGATGTCGCACAATGATTCGTTTGGTATTTTAAACGCATACAATAGAATACGCTCAAAAGAAAAAGGCATGATGTGTCTGTATTTTCATAATTAAGTCATTCAATATCAAAAACACAAACACAGCAAGTGGGTCGAGTGTCCACTGTTTACGTGGAGTACGTAATCCAGTTAAAATTTGAAAACACGCAAACATTTACAGTGTCACAAAACGAAATAATAAAAGCTTATTTTCTGACGACCTGAAGCTCCAAAAGTAAAAGGCGAAAAAATATGAAAATGCTGCATCGACTAAAATATTGTCTCTGAAAGTCTCGCGTCGAAAATGCGTTATTACGTGCTCAGGGATTTTATTGTACGAGTATCTGTGCCCGAATTGATACCGACGCCATCAAATACTTATTACGTAGCGTAGTACCAGAAGTGCTGTAAGTTTCCCCTTCCTACTCGCTATATACAAATCATTAGTTACGAAGTTTTTGGTAAAACAATGCACTAAAGTGGATTCAGCTGAACATTCCAATTGACTGAACTAATGCGGCGTCACACGCAGTTATTGCACTAAATCGGGATATCGGCGCGCAACAAATCAGACAAATGTTCACTCTACATGGCACAGTTTTCAGAAGTAAGTTTGTGTTATTTCAGGAAAGGAGATGCGAAGTTTAACGGTAAATCATACTTAGTTGAGACAACAAGCATCCGAGGAGGTCGCGAGTGCCGGCACTCCCGCCCGCGTCCACACCACATCAACACTCTAGCCATTGAACTGAAGTGAGCACATGGAAACTTTGCACCTACTTCCTTTACTGTTCAGAATATTCTAAGTCATACATAAAAGGCGACTTGGAAAGCTGGATTTAGTTAGGTAGTCTTTGTTCGCTCAAACTCGAGTAAACTCAACTCATGGTCTGTAAATATACTTCAGTATGTATTAAGATATATGAGGTGAAACTTACTTGAATACTGAGCAGTTTTTAACTATTATATTTTTAATTTTTATCACCCTATCTTCTTTTCAATAAGTACCTATGTACTCTATTATCCGTTTGGTACGTCTTAGAAATCGTCGATTCTTTGATCATGTTCACCGTTGTTAAGGTTTATAATAAGAATTTAGAGTAATAAATAATTTACCTGCTAGCGTTTTTTGTGGAAGGTGTAAGTTCCCACATGAACAGCTTTACGCCTTGGCCACGTAGACGGGCTAGGCTAAGCGCGGGCGCGGGTGACTAAGGCGGTCGCGGGTGGCATGCCACGTACATTCAGTAGCGGCTATAGCGGCTGGCTAAGTGGACGTATTGAGGATGCCTATAACTAAAGTGACGCGTAGTTGCCTTGACAGCAGTCCGCTCCGATCCGGTCCGATCCGGTCCAGTCCAGTCCGGTCCGGTCCGGTCCGGTCCAGTCTGGTCCGATCCGGTCCAGTCCGGTCCGGTCCGGTCCAGTCCGGTCCGGTCCGGTTCGGTCCGGTCCGGTCCGGTCCTGTCCGGTCCGGTCCGGTCCAGTCCTGTCCGGTCCGGTCCGGTCCGGTCCGGTCCTGTCCGGTCCGGTCCGGTCCGGTCCGGTCCGGTCCAGTCCAGTCCAGTCCATTCCATTTCATGGTAATAAACACATTACCCTCCTTTGCGTCGCGCAGTCGGGCAAAAGTGTCGTGACAACTTTTCGTAAGAATTTCCGTCCAGCCCCCTTTTACAACGCACGATAAGGAACTTCGTTCCAAAAGCTGTTTGATGTCTTTTTATTACATTTTCATATTTATGTTGTGGATGCTTGGACATCCAAATAGGTGGTTGGTTTAATATTTCTGTAATAAATGCCTCAGTGTCCATTATAAAATCCCGCCGCTCGTCAATTCGTCTAAACAAAATTGTTTCACTCGATCCGTCCCGCGCTAGCCCTTTTCAACCGCTCGAAAAACCGCTGTACACCGTGGCCAGGCTCAAACAAACTCATAGTATTGTTTCCACCCGCCCGCCTCGCCCGCCACCGCTGCCGCCGACCGCCGCCGCCAGCCGCAGCCGCTCTAGCCCGCCGCGCGCGCGTCGTGGCATGTTTTATACGTTCTCATACATTTGTTCAATTAGCCAACCGCCGCCGCCACCCGCAACCGCGCCTAGTCCGTCTCCGTGGCCGACACGTTAGAGCGGCTCCCACGAGTAACTTATTTATGAAACAGGTAATTAACTTCTGAATTCCAAACGATAAATTAATAATTATTGTTACGAGTAGTATTTAAAGGTCGTGGGAAGCATTTAGATCGTTTGTAACACCATATAAAGCAATCTTTTAAACATATTATAATTATTGCTCTTTTTTGCGCTAACCGTGTCTTTTTATTTTCACTGCTTAAATCCGCCATCTATCATATCGTCCTGACCATCCGACCATGCCATCTCTATTATTCATGTCTGACTTGTTTATCCCAGTCGTCCAACCCCAAGTCATAGTTCTTAACTCGCATTTATATCAGTCTTAACCGACGATAAAGGGTAAACCGCAGATTACAAAACAGATAAAAACATTAGCTCTCCGACTGAGATACAACTGAGACATAGATGTTCAATATCAAGATGCGACTGTGGCACTAAGCAAAATAACCACTGGAGTGGAGCTGGGAAATACCCAAACACTAGCGCACCACAATTTACAGAGCGGCAGCGGCGGCGGTGCAGGGCAGAGTCATTGAAGAGGTACAGTGAATTAAATGCGCTACGGAAATAAGATAGATGCCAGTACTGCACTGGTACGTGTTCTGTTTATCGAGTTCGCACAATGTACGAGCGTATTCCAACCTAAACTTTGTATGTTAACCACTTGAAATCATTAGGATGTTTAGAATCAACTGTGCCACTAAAGATACTTTTGCTAGTAGTTTTCGACAGTTTGCGTTTGTATTCTAAAATGCTGTTGAGGAAAAGTTGGTTCACAAACACAAACGGATAAGGGGGCATTTCATTCCCACTCTACGGATGTATGAGATACTTTAGACGTTGATAAGATGTTTTTCTAAGAAATTATGAGGGACCCAGCCAATCAACTCATCTCGCGCTCCAACAGGCTTTGCAGTGTGGCTCGGTGAGTTTACGATCAACGTAATAAAAAGCCTAATTAGGACTCTAATTACATACAAGAGTAATTGTAACATCATTTGACTTTTGATCAAGTGGCCCAGTAAGCATTTGGGGAAGTGCCTAATCTAATGTAGTACGAATAAGTTCTAATCAGCAGCTATCCGGCTAGTAAGGCAAAGTTTGTGAAGATATTTGTTATTGATACGGATTTAGGTTGATTTGGGACACCGACAGCCCATGCCTTGAGTTAACAAACAATTTTTATCCGGGTCACTAACTTTCCCAGAAAAATATCAACAAATATTGAGATACTATTTGGTAATATAGGTGTATATTTCTGATAAATAATTCAACCCTTTATAAGGTCATTGCCCACGGGCCACGTCACGTAGGTATAATGTATGCGTCCCAAGAAAAAGGTTGAAAATCGCTCCCTGGGACACGTTTATCATGAAAATTCACATGAATCATATGGAACTACTGGACAAATTTTAATCACGTTTTCACTGATGTACGGTGAGTGCCGAAAGTCTCGTGGGCATTATTAGAGGGTTACACGATCTCTTTATTCTATCACATACAAGCCTTCGGAGAACAGAAATAGTGCGAGGTTCTTTAGTTAAAACTGCATATTGGTCCAAGTGTCATAATTTATTGTATTTACATAATATTGAACAAAGTCAATCAGGTCTGTTTGTAAACGCATAACTTCCAAACCACTGCAACAAATGAGATATTTCTTTTATTCTTGTGTTCATTATTTTCCGGGCAAGGTTTTTAAGTAGGAATAATTTTAAAAAATTGACAAGAGAGATTGAATATTTTAATTTGTACTAAGCCGTCATCACCAGTAAACAAACAATTTGATTCTTGAGAATGGTTTGTCGAAGCCTACATAACGGCTTAAGAACCGTTCGGTAACAGAAGTGATCTTCAAAATCAATACACTAACTACAGTTTCATCTCCCAACCCATCTACAAGATATAATACGACTGCCTGTACAGATAGACGGTCAGCTTACAAGTACAACACCCAAGGGATGAAATTCCATTGCCGAATTTTTACCCCCGAAACAAGCGACGGACAGAAACTAGTTAAAACTTAATTTAAAACATGTAGGCACGTTGTTATTAATTTTGTGAACAAATAATAAAGTTCCTCTATAAATATGGAACGCAAAACAATCAGGAACACCTATTACGGCTTGTGTACTAATAGATTAACGTTAACAACATTATGAGAACAATTTTCAATGAGCTATTCCCAGGAATTAGTTACCTATATTGATTTTCGTTCAGTTAGATATTCATTATCATAATATGTTTGTTAGTGTATATTGTTTAACATGCCTCATCGAATTATTGCTATATGGTTAAACATAGAATGGAATTTAAACAGATTATTGCCATGATCAAGATTATCACGACATTTAGGAAAAAAAACGATGATCGCTTTATAACGGTCCCCTCTTCCGAAAGCATTATTTTCGAGTAAATCCTCCATTATTTGTTAAACACGTACTTAAAATGATAAACATACTTGTAAATGGCACTTCCATTGTATAATAAACGGTTGCAAAGTAAGTAAAAAGCGTTTATCAAGCAGTTGCGACCACTCGGTAGTTTAATTAAATTTTTAATTTATTGTGAAGGAGGCCGCGTGTGGCGCGCCCGACGCTCGCAATTTGCTCCCCATCTTTATCTAATGCAAGTACATCCTATCTAAGTACTTACAAGTGATATATGTGCGAAAACTTATTTTTAGTCTGTGACTTAAAAGTAATAGTATCTTACATAAAAGCATGATGGTAGAGGTACGTTTCTACCCTCAATTATGTCATGTTTTTTTTAAACTTTGCTCCGCTCTAGGTATTTCTTCTGTGTCATAAGTGCGTTTACATTTTACTCACATAAACACACCCGATACGGCATTTAATTTTGTAACCTAATTAGGTACCTATCTAGTATCTACCTACACTATTTTAAACGACCAAAAATATGAAATATTATATATAATAGACTTTCATACTAACTGTGTAGCATCCAATATCCATATAAAACGGGCTTCAATTTAGTTTTGAAACGTATGTTTGTAAATACACAAAACATTTCCCGTTTATTTGCAGCTTTAAATTATTTTCAAAAGCGATTTTATAACATGTGCTGCATTTCTACTTTTATTTATCAGTGTTTTAAGTACGAATAGGTAGCTAGCAGTAAGTAGCTTATATACTTTTGAAAATTCACAAAAAACAAAAGTCACATTAATGATGTCCATTTTTATTTACTTATTTCCGTGAACGCCACGTTGTGGAAATTGGTAATAATATTTTATAACCCGATTTTAGTAATACTCAATAAACTGCAAATATATATTTTTTTACTTTTTACTGTTACGCGTTACGACTAAGAATATTATGTAGGCCTCAGCGCCATGCAAGCTTTTCTAATACTATACTATTGTTACGTCAATCGTATTGCGAGACCAAGAACAGCTTGTCGAAGGTTCCACGTAATAGGTTCTCAATATTCAGAGTGAAGATTGGTCTGGAAGTTTCTAGAAAGTTCTACCCTGAAACTAGATGTTTCGAGATCACCTAGAATGTTCCAAGATATGAGTTTATTCGAACCTTTGGATGTTTCCAGAACATTCGACCGACCTTCTACGAAACATCTAGTGGGTCGACTGGCCGAGGTATAAAAAGGGGCGCCGATCGGCGACGATCAGTCTGGTTTTGACTACGTTCGAGGCAACTCGAAGCGAACTACAAGAACAGATATCTAAGTGCGAGTTCTAGTGTGATTAAGAGTGTGTATAAGTGTTAATAGTGTAGAGTAGTGTTTTGTGATTGTTTTAATTTGTGATTTGTCTGTGAATAAAGTTGTATTTGGTTTTAATTGGTGTAATTAATTTATCCGGGCAATACCCAGCTAGGTAATATTTGGTTCAAAGTGAGGGATAAAATGCCATATTTTACCAAAGTACGACACGGACGGTATCGTCAGGAGTCAGCGCCAGCTAGACAATGGACCTTGAGGCGGTTTGGAGGTTCCTACGATACACGGCGGGTGGTGCTCAGCCTATTAGGTAACCAGCCGTGGTCCAAAATCTGCAGTCTCAGTTCAGCACCTCCCAGACCTATCTGCAAGCTTATGGCGCTGCTGTAGGAGCATCGCCGCCAGGAGGAGCAGGCTCGACGCCTGGAACAGCAGCTACAAACAGGACAAGGAGGAACAAGCCCATTGCCAGGAGGAGCAGGCTCGCCGGCAGGAAAGCAGGCTCGCCGCCTGGAGGAAAGCTACAGAAGGACAAAGAAGAACAGGTCCGCTTGCTGCAAGGCACGTTGCTTAGAAGGATGAAGGAGGATAAAGCCCGTCGGCAAGAGGAGCAGGCCCGTCGCCAAGAAGCAGATGTACCTATTAAGACCTGTACTAATACATTAACGGCAAAGCTCAACATGATGAAGGAACAAGTTCAACCAGCTAGAGAGTCGTATCTCAGTTAGCTGATATTTCAGATTTTGTGAGATGAAGAATACTTTCATGAACTAAGGACATGGAGATGCTTGTTGTGTCCAGTCGTTGTTTAACCTTCCTCATCGAGGATTTAAGGTGCCGCCATCGATGGTTAAACAGCATCCTGGAATTTACAGGATGCAGTTTAGGCCATGTTATCAAGGCGAATCACGACCATTTAGGAAAAAAAACGACCGCGATCATCTTGGGTATTGCGAGACCAGGCTCTTACCGTAAAGCAGGTACTTGGCAACGATGTGACATATGATCAGCTGCATTAAGCGTTAGTCCAGGTACGGCGAAATGCACTGGAGCACGTACTTCGCGTAAGCTAAGGGATCGTGTTCAACTAGGTGGCGAGAATGCAACAGTGGGCCTAGTAATTGAGAAATGCGTTTCCGGAAAGCAGTTCGACCGTCCCGGCTCTCATTAATTGCAATCTTTTACAGGCTTTCATCGACGGGATACGTGACTTGGAAGTTAGAGCAGCTGTAAGACTTGGCGCATCACAACACCTTGAAGGGCGCGTTGGCCCATGCCTTGAAAGTGGAGGCAGCGAGGCAAGACCATCGAACTCACCGTAGCAGGGAGGATGTGCCATCTCATGTACGCGACCGTTCGCGAGGATACAGCCCTAGGTGCTATACTTGCGGAGAAAAGGGTCATCTTCGGTCAAGCTGTCAAAAGCGAAGGGCAGCCGATGTGAGTGCCCAGCATCGCAATTGGAGATCGCATGGTAATGCTGATACATCGTCTAGAAAACTGTTGTTCTGCATAACAGTAAGCAAGAGCCTAAAGAAGAAGTGCTTGTGAGGACGCCAAGAGGAAAAACAGATATCGCTAATGAACGGAAGGAAACCCTACGGTCTGCGAAGGAAAATGACCTGGACAACTGTGTGAAAAGACCCCAGACAAACGGTGAAATATTTTGACGTAGCGTCACTTGTTGTGCATAAACCAGTGCGCCGTACGGAAGTCCCGTAAATCGAAAGTTAAACAGGATGGACTGTGCCGAGTTGCGACCAGGAGCAGTGATGTTCCTTACCGCATACAGAGTGGACAAGGTGGTGCGCCTAAGTTTGACCACGATAAATGGTTAGCGCGATACAACGACGATTACGACGGACTGTGCATGCTCGGGAGTGATCGGGATTAACGATGCTCGGGACGAGCATGTCTAAGGAGGGGGCAGTGTTACGTCAATCGTATTGCGAGACCAATCTACAAGCTTCTCGAAGGTTCCACGAGGTTCTCGACTATTCGAGTGAAGATTGGTCTGGAAGTTTCTAGAAAGTTCTACCCTGTTCTAGATAATTCGAGATGGTTCTAGAATGTTCCAGAAGATATGAGTTTATGTCGAAGTCTTTGGATGTTTCCAGAACATTCGACCACCTTCTAGAAACATCTAGTGGGTCCGGCCGAGGTATAAAAAGGGGCGCCGATCGGCGACCGAGTCAGTCTGGTTTTGACTACGTTCGACTCAACTCGAAAACTACAAGCGATATATAAGTGAGTTTTACGTGTGATTAAGAGTGTGTATAAGTGTTAAAGTGTTGAGTAGTGTTTTGTGATGTTTTATGTGACGGCCTGTGAATAAAGTTGTAATTGGTTTTAATTGGTGTAATTAATTTATCCCAATACCCAGCTCGTAACACTATTATCAATCGAAACGAATACCTAATAGAATTCCGAAGTGTAAATGCCTTTTCACACGCTCTAGTTGAAGAATATTCGGCTACGTGTAGGTACTCAATAGCTAACTACATAAGAAAGGGTAAGAATTTGCATTTTGAACAAGTTATAAGCGCATACACTTTACAAGCCAGCCAGTCTCGTCGGAAACCTACTCGACAACTAGATCGTGTTAAAAGGCACTAACAAACAACGACCAAAGAAAATATAACAAATAGGTGATGTTATTACCTATAACGAGAATGGACAAGCGGTTGCCCATCCCCTGAACTTAATCCCATAGATGCCTATTACGAGCCCCAAGGGAAGGTAGACTGACCCTTTATTTGCTGGGAATGTCAGCCATACGGTACTTATAACAATATAGAGTTATCACCAATTTGACAAAACTATGTCAAGCTTGGCGATTATGCCAATTTCAATTATTTTCGTACAGTCTTTCATTATTAACTTTTCCGACTTGCCATTTTAATAGTTTGTCCCTATGTAATGTATGCTTAGATCTTTAAAAGTACGCAACGGATTTAAATGCGTTTTTTTTAATAGTTAGAGTCATTCAAGAGGAACGTTCATAAATGTATATAACATGCATATTAGAATAGTGATTGCAACCGTGTGGAGCCTAGCTAGCTAGAAAATTAAGACGTTACAAGGTAGCCTTTACGTAATCAGCCGTCAGTTAAGGCCTATTCAGACCTAAGCGGTATTCGCTACCGTCTGCGGCAGAGATAACCCAGTGGGTATGCGGTAATATTACTGTTCACACCAAAACGGATTTCGCTATCCTTGTGGGTAGAATAATGCGCGGTATGTACCTCCTCTACCCACAGCGGCAGCGAATATCGCTCAGGTCGCTCTAGTCGCGGTACTTGATACTAAATACCTGAGCGAAACCCGCGCGGTATGTAACTCTACCCACAGCGGCAGCGAATATCGCTTAGGTCTGAATAGGCCTTTATTTTAGGTAGCGATATTAATGTACTTAATGTACTTCCCTACATTAATTTTGTCGGCAAAAAAGTAGACCTTCGTTGTAATACCTTCCAAGACAATCCATAAAAGCTTATAAGTCGTTTATTAGAAAAACGATCGATACAATAATACGCCAAGTTAGCCAGGATTAATTATGTGGATATTCCTCCTCAATTTAACGTTTATTTACTCTGTTATTTACAGGAGTTTGTATAAAAAAGCTACTTACTGGATTTGTACTTACTGGCAAAATTATGTTGCTTTTTTGTGTGGGAGGTTTGCCTCGAGGTTAATAATTTACCTAATAATCCCCATTTAGAAGTTAATATTTTCGTTTCTGTTTTTACAAACGTCAAGAAATGTTGAAAGTATCGATAATAGACTGAAGCCCACGTAACTCGGTACTATATTATTCTTTCTTCCATCTAAGGCTACGTGCCCTACAAGTTAGCTCTGAACTTTTGATTTAAACATAAAGTTCCTGTCTGTTCGGTGTTGCTAGACATGATTCAGTGTTCCGAGACTTCTCGAAGAATATATTGTACTTATTGTTAATATAATTTATTAAGGTATTTGTAACCTCAAAGATAGGCATCGATAGTAAAGGATATGCATACGATGTCAATTATTATTAAGAACGTATCATACAGATAGGTATGTCTAAATTATTTTAGTTTTTTTTTTTATTTAGGCATGTAATGTGTGTCATCGAACAGGTAGTATGTAATCTAATAATGGAACTTAAAGCTAGTATTTAATTTTAAAAATTCTGCTTAATTATATATATATTTGTTTTTCTTTTGAACCCTTTCTCCTTCTTTTCTTATTCTTATTATAAGATCACGTACGACGCGCGCCGGAATAGTGTATTGAGTTCAAGCTACAAGCTGACGTTTTTCCGTGCAGTCTTTTCGTTTAGTTCATTTTTTTAGGCTTTTCCTGTATTTTCACCCGAGCAGAACTCGGTTGACCGAGCTGGTTAATAGAAATTGACAACGCAAAGTTAAAACGTAATCGGTCTTTTTTTTGCTGTGCAAAAATCATCATGTAAAGGTCTCACTTGATGATTTTAACACAGCCAAAAACCCACCCTAGATGGAGCGAAAAGACTATCAGTATCTTAGTTTGTGTACTGTGTTTTCATAATAATTTACACTTTTATGTGCAGGCTATTACAATGCATTTATGCACGCCGTCACGTTAATCGTAAGTAAACTGCGTAACTCTTCGGGTAAAAGTCATTTCAGATTCCTGTCGTATCAAATCGGTACGAAAATCTCGCATTTTTTAAATATTAAAGTGAGAATAGCCATTATACCATTTTGTAGAAAACGCCCGCACTTTTAATGTATAAAACGTTCGTTACGCCAAACAAAGTACCCTGGCACTCTCACCCAAGTGTAATTCCCGAGTTACTAACACTTTTTACTAAGTAATACTTTACAATCTGTAATAATTTTCAATAGTACGTTCAATATTATTCTAGGAATTAACGGAAATGAGTTTTTTTTTCCTGAATGCCTCGAAATACTTTTCCAATTTCGATTAAATCACAGCGAGATAGCTTCTCAATTTGATGTAGGTAAGCAGGACCAAGACTAAAAAATCGGAGCTACGAAATATGTTTCGTAGAGAGCGGAGCGGGCTTCAAAACTTGATTTGTTGTAAAATATTCTTTAGTGAAACGTTGATATACTTAGGGCGACTTTTACCAACGGTTAAACATGTTTAAAATTTTATTTAAGCAGAAAATTAAATAGACTTTTGTACTTAAATCAAATTTTAAACATGTTTAACCGTTGGTAAAAATCACCCTTACTATGAATTTTTTAAACGACTTCAAAAAAAGGAGGTTTATTTATGTGTATGTTTGTCTGCGATTATCTATCGTTTGGCTAAGCATACAACAGTAGTGGATATCCCATGAAGTTGTCCGTAATTGCTTAAATGGCGTATTTTCAAAGACGCTCTTACGCAGGTACTTACGAAGACTTGTGTTGAACATTTGAAGTTGAACTAAAAAACTTTTTTTACAATCGAACCGATTTCAAAAACAAACCTAAAATAAGTCTAAAATAACATTATAAAGTCGGTTCCATTTTTAGTTATACCTACACGATGAATTTATACAAAACTCAATAAATAAAATAAGGTAGGCACGTCAGTTTAGCAGTAACTACAAAGGTTTTAAGGCCTTGATCAAGAAACAAAAATATAATTATCTGTGTAATAACTTCCACTTTACATTTAAAATATCGCACAAAACATTCTTCATCTTCATCTAAAAATACCAAGAACAGAAAAGATAACGAAGCAACGCAAACTACTCTATTATGTATTTTAACAGACACATAACAGCGCGTAGCAGTTGTCAGATACAAATACATAAAATAATACCTACGCAGAAATTACCCTACAAAAAAAATGATACGAAAATGTCGAAGCGTAGATAAGTAGGAACGAGTATTCGTAGTTTTAAAAGTTCGTAGCAAATAGCTATGGCCTATATAGTTCGGTACGTTTTTACAAGCATTTATTTAGTTTCACCTGTCACCTGAAACGCCGAAAATCCATCAACTTTTGACTCGTTTGATTCGTCTTGACGAGTCAAACAAGACGGACAGGGCGATCATTTTGGAAAAGGTTATCTGTGTAGCTTAAAAAAAGGTTATCTGTTTTTATAGAGTTAGTTTAAAGTCGGTCAAAAACTGTAACAATATTTTTATAAAATATAAAATTTAACTGATAAAATTTCAGACATAAGTATCCTTCCTAATTGCATGAAATTACATTAAATTCGGTTCCGTCATTCCGTGAATTTCGTGAAATAAGTACTTCAAAGTTTGTATGAAAAGCCGTTCGACGTACTCTTACAAGAGTCTTACTAACGCGTAGCACTTGAAAAACTGTTCGCAGAAAATTACATGAAAAGCACGCAGCAGTTTGAAAAGGTTCGTAGCAATCGTAGCTAAATAGCTACGGCGCGGCGGCGTAGCCGCGTAGCATGGTCCATTTGTGATGTAGCCTGCCCGCTGTGCTACTCTTGCATTGATAATGTATTTTTGACCACTTGCCACGACTCTAATTTGCTCCAAAATTACTATCTGTTCGGGCTCACGTTTAACCTTTAGCTCACTACTATTAATTAATTATTGGAAATAAGGTCACGTGGCTCTGTGACAGGCGATAGTCTCTTTGTGAAATGTTAGTCCATTGGCTAGATTAACCGCCCCTGGGTCCGCCGAGTGGATTTCATACGCACTGGGATTATGGGTCGTACTCGTACCCTAACAAAGAGTGATTTTCAGAGATCTAGCCGCGAATGTAAAATTGTAACATGGAAAAAAATAAATTGTGATGAAAATACAGTGGCATGAGCAGCTCTGCTTGGTGCGGCTGCGGAGTGACAAACCTCTAAATTTTTTTTGTGCTATGAAAATTTGATTTAAAATCAAAGCATTTATTTCAAGTAGGCCAGTTACAGGCACTTTTGAATTGTCAGAGACAATTAAAGGAATAAATTATTATTAAACAGTAAAAAGTTATGGTGCTACAGTCCCAATCACAAGACATAAAAACTGTGAAAGTACCGTACAAGCCCACAGAGGCGTCTTTACCTATAGAGTAGGGTGTGCAGCGCACACGGGCGCCGGTCTAAGGGGGCGCCGCCAAAGATGACTGACCACAAACAAATTGTATTAAGACCAGGCAGAAGAAGATTCGCTCCTACTTATGTGATCAATAATGAAATAATTAAAAAACGCAACTACAACTTGGCCAGAACGTCTTGAAACAAAAAACTTTTTGTTCGCTGACAACGTTTTAAAATCTTTGACATTTGATGTAAACAAAGAACGCAGGTTTGTTAGATTTATTATTGTGTGAAAAAAAAAACATTCAAAGTGCTGGTAGCGAGAGCACAGTGGCGACTTCCGGTTTTCTACTCTAATTTGCCAAGCTGTACGCGAGTCTTTCCATATATTTTCTAAGTGTCCGTGTGTTTTGGGTGGGCCATTTTTCGCGATAGATTTAACGTGGTTACATTTTGCGGGTTTATCCCCACGAGAGGAATTGACCCCTGACAAATATTTTTCCAAATAAAAACTAAAGTGGGTAGGTTCGTTCGCGTGCAGCGCCACCTATCTTGTTGAGCTTAAACTACTATAACATCAAGAAAACTCACCGCGCTATATCTTCTGTGAACCAGCGGCAGCTGCGACTCGTCGAAACCGGAGCCACACCGGAGCTGCAATACATAAATTTTATGATATTTATTTTCAGAACTCTTGCCAGGCCAGTCAGTGTTAGAAACTGCTAAGGGCCAGTTAAAACAACACGCCCTAACAAATAGTTAACTATCGATACAACAACTCTGCCTCAGTTGTTAAAAAATGTATGGGTTTTTAACAATAAATCGTTGAATGAACAACTGGGCTAATGAAACTATTATTAAAGTTAACGACAGAGTTCAAAATATGAAAGAAATCACAACCCTCCTTTTGGCTTTGCCGTAGTAAGGTAATAAGAATCTCTTGTGATGGCCCCACATATTCCTTTATTTTATTTGCTATATAGGTACCTATACCTACTCACTTTATTACTATTATAGGTGCTTACCTAATTTATTATTTGTCCTAAATTGAGTAGGTACACAAGTCCTTAGTCATTTATGAGGCAAACATGAATAAACAAAAAACGTGGACTTTTAACATGAAATAATGAACACATTTGCTAGAAGAATGACCCAATTCATTTCGACTTTAATAAGCTGACAAGCCCACATACTGAGCGATTTAATTAACAGGAAGTAATTATAAACTGGGATAATGACAGTATGATTGACAAGTAAGCTTGTCCACGGTATACTTACCCGTGACGTAATAACTAATTAATCGCTATTAATGAGACGGATACTGATTAGATCGACGCGAGCTAATTGGTCGACAATTCATCAGTGAGATTAGTAGGTACTTGGGTGTCTAATTACTTACCTTAATTTTACTAACATCACAAATGCGAAATTGAGTCCGACTCTTCGATACGATACCTTAATCGCGGGATCGGGTTAGGGACCCGGGACACTACTGGAGACGGATATAGAGAAGGGGAATCCAGTCAAATGATAGTAATATGAAATAAAACTTATAACACTTACCTTACATGGCTTACATTACTCTCCTAGTAATCCTGTGATTTTGTTCCCAGTCGACGAAAATTATGTAGGTAGGTATATTGGTAAAACAAAGCACATTGTTATAAGAGATAAGTACGATATTAAATGTGAACTTTACGACACGAGATTGACTACTGGATGTGCGAACGACGCTTGTGCGACTGCACTGCGACTCACCATAATTCGAATGGAGGCTTGAGCGATGATGCTCGACATCAGGGTCGTGTGACATTAATGTAGTAGGGTAGTTCGAAAAAATCCGTGAAAGTCGTTTATGGAATTCAACAAATAAGAAATATTACCTGATTTTTACAACCACTAAAAAGTTTAAGAATACTAGCTAATCCAAACAGAATATTATGCCCCTATCCAAGCCGTGCCTACTCCGCTGAGCGTGTCACACATTTATTTGCTTGTAGTTTTTTTTTTTTTGATGCGATGTTTGGGTTCTGTAGGTAGGATGGTGAAAAATACAAATTATTCTCGTAAGTACCAAATATATCCAAAAAAAAACACATATTTACACGAGGGCCACACTAACGGGAAATTGCATTAATTATTGCGTCAATAGACGTTTAAATGAACATTTAGACGTATAGCGAAATCAATGGGAAATGACGTTTGTGTGGCCCGGCTATTAAATATTATGTATCTAATAGAAGATGGATTATAAGTACATAAGGGCCGATTACACGACACGATTCATCGTGCCCTAAGTCTCTAATTTCCGATGGATTGGGTGGTGTGATCGCTGTTAGGCTGAGGACACTAACAGCTTAGGGCACGATGAATCGTGTCGTGTAATCGGCCCTTTAGCACCATTGCCAATAATTTAAACATAAAAGAGTTTGGTTCTAATAAAAACACGAGAATTGTAGATTTTGGTTGTTTATTTCTCAGGAAGCAAATGATTCACAGCATTGGTGGGATACAGAGGTCTGACAATACCGGGCCGAAACATTCAATTTCCTGAAATTTGATTTTACTAGCAATAGGTACAACAGCTTAGAATATATAAGTACCCAAATATAAAAACGTGGGAAAACAACGTTACATAGCTGTAGAATAGTATAAATTATTTAGTAAAGCGAGTTTTTTTTTCATATTTTTTTTTATAAACTACACACCTTACTAAATCACAATTTCTAATTATGTCAAAAATTATGTATCACATTTATAACATTCTGTACAAAGTAAAAAAATATTTTCATACTCCACTAGTTCAAAGTAAAGCTGCATAGACATTTCCGACCATTATAATATAATTGTTGCCTATGTAGAAAACGAACTTTTAGTTACACATTTATCGAATTCACTGAAAATGTATTTTGTCGAAAACAATTGAGCAGACGCAAACGGTAAGATAATCCACTTCAATATCACACCCAACTGAACAATCTAACATGATATGCAGCAGGTATTGCACGCATCTTATTGCATCAACGGTGCCACACTGGGGCTAGGCTACAGGCATACTTATAAAGTTACAAATATTAAGTTATTCTTTCTATGTTTTATCTATACTTCAACTTGTTTTAAATATCATAATAAAATTGTTAAGATATAAATAACACAAAAGTTACGTTATGTGGACTTACAACCTTCATAAGGAGTGACATATCATGTATCTTACAAATTAATAGTCCCTTACGGTTCTGTTAACATTTACACTATTAAATTAATCACTTATCGCACACAAATATATTCCCTTAACATTTCGTCAGCTGTGCGTTGAAGGCACATAAGTCAGCAACATGTTTGACGAGTGTCAATACCAGAGAATATCGTCGTCCAAGTGATGAATCAACAACATCAACAAACGTGTCAGCAAGCTGCGACCACTGCGCTCACTCGGCCACAGCGTCAACACCCAGCACCCACCCATGCGCGTCACTCATCTGACTTCAATAAAAATCATTGCTTTTTTATAATTATGCAAAAACAATTATACAACCCTTCTAATTTGAACTTTTATTCAAAGAAAACTGGGACTTTAAAATGCAAATTGTGATTTGTGATAGTGATCATAGAGAAACAATCGAATATACTCTTTAGGGACACTCAAATTATTACAACGTAATTTACAAATATAGTCAATCTCTAAATATCAACTAATTTATATAAACTGAATTATTTACAAAATATGAACACATCGGATGCGACGTGCCACCTCTCTTACATATTTGTAACTATTTACAATGACTATTATTATAAACATTAATTAAGAGCATTGCATTTTCGTGAGCTTGATCAAAATAATCTCTTGTTCAACTCATAAGTATAAAATGTTTTAACATTACAAGGTTCATTCACATCAACATGTGGCCTGTCACAATATTACTTCAGCTGCTTCTCAACCATTGAACAAACAGTCCTGTATTCTGAAAGTGGCCGATGCTCGACTTACAGTGAACATCGATTTTGTGTAAGCTTTTACAAGCCCAATAAAAATTGCTAGTATTAGAGATCAGTCTTGGGACAAAGGAAACAAATTCAGTACTTTTGTATATAATTCGTCACATTTCGACTTTGAACTGTATATTAAATAGTTTAGAAGAAAGCATCATATTTACAAGTTCTGATGATATGGACGAAAAAAAAAATTACATAATAGTTGCAGGAGACATTCAAGGCAGAAAGAATTTTAGGGAATTCCATAGCATCTCAAGTAGATGTATAAGATGCAATATACAGCACAGCAATTATGTAACAAGTTATTGAAGATAGATTTGGTTTATCCTAACATTATTCACACTTGGTTTTGATTATATTATTAACAATTAAAACAAACACTAGAGTACCTCTACTATTATGCTATTATACTAGCTTAAAAACCATGCCACTTAAGGAAATCTCTTAACTAAACCTCTTAATCCGATTTTCAACTCGTACAAAATTTCAATTTGTACTAATGTAGATGTACTAAACTTTCACGTATTGTGTATCAAAAGTTTCATGCTGATTGTCTACATAGAATACTCATTTTTGCATCTGACCAGAATTCCAATTTATAGAATCATGTTTATAGATTTTTGTGTATGATGTTGTGAAACATTTGAAAGGTTGCTCTAAAGCAGCAAAAATACTTTATACCCTATGCACACCACGTTTCATAAAGCACCGGTGCAGCGCGTTTGACGCGATGCAGACGCGATACGCACGCAAGTCAGACGCAGCCTAAAACAAACGACAGCAAACTGCTCTGATGAAAACGCGCCGGGCACGGTAAACGTGGTGTGCATACATAGGCTCTTACTAATACCAAGTAGAGACTATTGTGTAACAGGTTTACAAAAAATCTATAGATAGCATTGATGAGACTTATTCACTGTATCATTCTACCACCTAAATAAATTTTAAAACTTCCGTATGACTAAACATGAAAAATACATTATTCACCAATATATGGCACTCATTTTGAAATGACATGAAAATTAAAAAATAATCAAATTAAATTGTTTGTACCAATTTTTATTTGATTTTAATTTTTAACTTTACTCTGTAAAATTTTAATTACTTATAACTTTTTGTGAAGCTGCCAATGGAACATAACTATGACATAGACACTGCTGTGTTAGGTGGAATTCCCCTAAAATTCTACACAAAAGTAACTGTTATATTAAGTGTTTACAAGTAATTGCACTTCCATTTTTTATTTAGATTCAAATGTTGTGTTGAAAACTTTCATTTCGGTAGATGTGTATTATTATTCAGATAGATTGGAAAAATTGTGTTTAAATTAAGAGTTAAGTATATGAAATGGGATAATAAAATAAAATTTTATATTAAAATAAATATTTTGGTGATTAAAAACGCGAAGTTTCTTTTATTTTACAGCTATGGAGTGTAAAACAGACACGAGATGATTCTCTATATTGAATTTCACAAATCATTTTCCTGTTGCCTGTGATGCCCCTATAAGTTCATGCAATGTTCTAATTCGAGACACACTTCATATTTTTTGCATTCTGTACTTTTACCACTACCGAAGATCACTTGTTTTTCATAGATAACTTTTATCTGAGGAATAAAAATAGTGGTTTGACATATTTTCTATTGATAAGCTGGTTGTGGCAGTCACTCATGTAAAATACCTGATAAAATAGTTGGCCAAAAGGCTAGGCAGATGATGACATGAGACTCTTCCGCATAATTAATTGTGATTCACATAACAGTGCTTGTGTATAGTGAATTATATTCAAGTGGTTTTATTTACCTTAATGAAATTAATGTACCTACATTAATTTTAATTGTACCAATTATTCTATTGCAAACAATCAAATAAAGTCATTGGAATGTCAACAGATCAGATCCTACTAAAATGCATCGAAAGTGCAATTACTCTTAAACATTACAGACAGTTCATCCCCTAATAAATTAGTCCGGTAAGCGCTCGTAATATTAACGTCATAGATCTACCTAATATCTCATTCTACGTCAAAAGAAATCCTTTGGGTTTCACGTTCCAAGGGTTCACATCACGCCGGGTACCGACAGCAACCGTACGGGTCGACCGGGGCCGATATTTACAATTTTGACCTCACACTTTGGTACTAATCTGGACAGATCACACAAGGACGTCGCGAAGAGTTCCTCCGGCCACCTACTTGTCGGCCGGCTCGGGCGGCGCGCCGCCGAAGTCCAGCTGGTAGCCGCCCGCGCGCGTCATCTCCTCCATGCTGGGCTCCTTGCACTCGTGGCCCGCGTGGCCCGCCGCGCCGCAGTTCCAGCACGACAGCTTGGGCGGCGCGTACAGCACGGACACGAAGCCGGCGTACGGCGCGGGCGCCGCGTACGGCGGCGGCTCTCCGTTGGCGAAGGGAGGCGGCGGCTGGCGGTAGGCCGGCGGCGGCGTGGGGTAGGCGAAGGGGCGCGGGTACTGCAGGAACGGCACGGGCGGCGGCGCCGACGGCGTGGCGCGGCGCGGCGGCGGCGCCGGCGTGTCCGGCGGCGACGACGCAGCGCTGGAGCCGCTGTCGGACGACGAGCGCGGCGCGCAGTACGGGCCCGTCAGCCGCCGCACGCCGTTCAACTTCTCCAGTGATCTGTATTGCTGCTGATGTACAGCGCTTAGTTCACGTAATCGTTCGTCACCCATATTATGACGCATCTGAAAAAAATTAACACACTTCATTCATCTTGTTTGATGCACCTTTTCCACTAACACTGCTCGCAGTCACACATTTACACGTATTTAATACAATTTTAATTAGCTAGTACTTTTGTGTAATGGTTTGACTGGCACTAACAGGTTGGTGGGTCGACGGTTCTGATTGCAATATACCAAGTATGCAACAAGGCTACTTCCATGCAGCTATGTTTAATCTTTGATTCAATGGTCAGGTCATTTGTGTTCATCAATGAAATCAAGATTGCGCTGGATG